>CM028325.1:24114770-24119770 GCA_016647705.1 Eucommia ulmoides
TCGGGATGTGATATGGTTCCGAAGGATGAACCGGATATGGACAGTTCCCAGAAGATTTCACTCTTGAACAAAAATCCATTTTTTGATTTATTTCATCTATTCCATGACCGGAACAGGGGAGGATACACCTTACACCACGATTTTGAATCAGAAGAGAGATTTCAAGAAATGGCAGATCTATTCACTCTATCAATAACCGAGCCGGATCCGGTGTATCATAAGGGATTTGCCTTTTCTATTGATTCCTACGGATTGGATCAAAAACCATTCTTGAATGAGGTATTCAACTCCAGGGATGAATCGAAAAATCAATCTTTATTGGTTCTACCTCCTATTTTTTCTGAAGAGAATGAATCTTTTTATCGAAGAAAAAACTGGGTCCGGATCTCCTGCGGGAATGATTTGGAAGATCCAAAACCAAAAAGAGTGGTATGTGCTAGCAACAACATAATGGAGGCAGTCAATCAATATAGATTGATCCAAAATCTGATTCAAATCCAATATAGCACCTATGGGTACATAAGAAATGTATTGAATCGATTCTTTTTAATGAATAGATCCGATCGCAACTGCAAATATGGAATTCAAAGGGATCAAAATCAAATAGGAAAGGATACTCGGAATCATAGAACGATAATGAAATATAGGATCAACCCACATTTATCGAATTTCAAAAAGAGTCAGAAGAAATGGTTCTATCCTCTTATTTCTCGAACCGAGAGATCCATGCATCGGGATCCTGATGCATATAGATACAAATGGTCCAATGGGAGCAAGAATTTCCAGGAACATTTGGAACATTTCGTTTCTGAGCAGAAGAGCCGTTTTCAAGTAGTGTTCGATCGATTAGGTATTAATCAATATTCGATTGATTGGTCTGAGGTTATCAACAAAAAAGAGTTGTCTAAGCCACTTCGTTTCTTTTTGTCCAAGTTCTTTTTCTTTTTGTCTAAAGGTCTTCAAATGGTTTATTTGAAAAAATGGAAACCCTTCTTATTGGATGATCATGATACTTCCCAAAAATCGAAATTATTGATCAATGGAGGAACAATATCACCATTTTTGGTCAATAAGATATCAAAGTGTATGATTGACTCATTCCATACTAGAAAAAATCGCAGGAAATCCTTTGATAACACGGATTCCTATTTGTCAATGATATTCCACGATCAAGACAATTGGCTGAATCCCGTGAAACCATTTCATAGAAGTTCATTGATATCTTCTTTTTATAAAGCAAATCGACTTCGATTCTTGAATAATCCACATCACTTCTGCTTCTATTGTAACAAAAGATTCCCCTTTTCTGTGGAAAGGGCCCGTATCAATAATTCTCATTTTATGTATGGACAATTCCTCAATATCTTGTTCATCGGTAAAAAAAAACCTGCTTTTTGGGGGAGAGATACTATTTCACCAATTGAGTCGCAGGTATCTAACATATTCATACCTAACGATTTTTCACAAAGTGGTGACGAAACGTATAACTTGTCCAAATCTTTCCATTTTCCAAGTCGATCCGATCCATTCGTTCGTAGAGCTATTTACTCGATCGCAGACATTTCTGGAACACCTCTAACAGAGGGACAAATAGGCAATTTGGAAAGAACTGATTTTCAACCTCTTTCAGATATGAATCTATCCGATTCAGAAGGGAAGAACTTGCATCAGTATCTCAATTTCAATTCAAACGTGGGTTTGATTCACACTCCATGTTCTGAGAAATGTTTACCATCCAAAAAGAGGAAAAAACGGAGTCTAAAGAAATGTGTTGAGAAAGGGCAGATGTATAGAACCTTTCAACGAGATAGTGCTTTTTCAACTCTCTCAAAATGGAATCTATTCCAAACATATATGCCATGGTTCCTTACTTTGACAGGGTACAAATATCTAAATTTGATATTTTTAGATACTTTTTCAGACCTATTGCCGATACGAAGTAGCAGTCAAAAATTGGTATCCATTTTTCAGGATATTCGGCATAGATCAGCTAGATCATGGCGAATTCTTCAGCAAAAATTGTGGTTTGCACGGAGACGGATAAATGAGATTTCTAGTAAGTGTTTACATAATTTGCTTCTGTCCGAAGCAAGGATTCATCGAAATAATGAGTCACCATTGATATCGACACATCTGAGACCGCCAAATGTTTTCCTCTATTCCATTTTTTTCCTTCTTCTTGTTGCTGGATATCTCGTTCTTACACATGTTATCTTTGTTTCCTGGGTCTCTAGTGAGTTACAGACAGAGTTCGAAAGGGTCAAACCTTTGATGATTCCATCATATATGATTGAGTTGCAAAAACTTCTGGATAGCGATCCTCTACCTCCACCTAAACCGGGGTTAACGCATTTCTTGCGAGAGATTCGGGAAGGAGTAGGAAATTGGCTAGAAGAAATGGGGTGGTCTACTATTCACCACAGGCGATTGGATGGTGATCCCGCTTATTTTGATGGTGATCCCGCTTATGGGGTCAGGATAGATTGGGATTCCAGCGATCTCATAACAAATGAACTCACCTTTTCGAGAAATACGAGACATCTAAGTCATACAAGTAAAGAGCTCTATTCATGGATAAGAGAAGAACGACAACGCATGCAGCACTGGGTAAGAAAAGGTTGGGTTGTTGATTCGGTTGAGGAGCAAAAAGACGAATCCTGGCTCGCGGCGAGAGCGCATGAAGAAAGACCATTCTGGGTTCAGATGCGCACCTTAATAGAAAAAAGGATTGATCAAATTTTATGGAGTCTGACTCATAGTGATCATTTATCAAAGAATGACTCTGGTTATCAAATAATTGAAGAACCGGGAGCAATTTACTTACGATACTTAGTTGACATTCATCAAAAGTCTCTACTGAGTTATGAGTTCAATACATCCTGTTTAGCAGAAAGACGGATATTCCTTGCTCAGTATCAGACAATCACTTATTCACAAACTTCGTGTGGGGCTAATAGTTTTCATTTCCCATCTCATGGAAAACTCTTTCCGCTACGCTTAGCCTTATACCCCTCTAGGGGTATTTTAGTGATAGGTTCTATAGGAACTGGACGATCCTATTTGGTCAAATCCCTAACGACAAACTCCTATGTTCCTTTCATTACGATATTTGGGGGGAAGCAGTTCCCCGATGCCTCTGATTTTCAAAAGAAAAATGCTGGACTAGAACCAGAGCTTTTTTGTTTAAGGTTGGATGAGGATGAGGAAGAGTTGATCGAGGACTTGAAGACTTTACTGCTTTTTCTTAGTAAGATTGGTCTTGATGTTATTAGGACTCTTGAATATATTCTTTCTAAGAAGCAGAATCGCCATTATATGGCGCTGGAAGAGGATGATTATAGGAATCTTGAGATGGCGATGTTTGACGAAATGCTAGAATTGGATTTCTTCCACTATCAAGTCGAATTCGTAAAAGAACTGTCTCCTTGCATAGTATGGATTCCAAACATTCATGATCTGACTCTGAACCAGGCGACTTACTTATCCTCCGGTCTATTAGCAAACTCTCTTTCCGGGGATTGTGAAGATTGTGAAGACTATTCCGCTACCGCTAGCAAGATTCTTGTTATTGCTTCGACTCATATTCCCCAAAAAGTGGATCCCGCTCTAATATCTCCGAATAAATTGAATACGTGCATTAAGATACGAAGGCTTCTTAGTCCACAACAACGAAAGCACCTTTTCACCCTTTCATATACTAGGGGATTTCACTTGGAAAAGAAAATGTTCCATACTAATGGATTCCGGCCCCTAACCATGGGTGGTTCCAATGTACTAGATCTTGTAGCACTTACCAATGAGGCCCTATCGATTAGTATTACACAGAAGAAATCAATTATAGACACTAATACAATTAGATGCGCTTTTCATAGACAAACTTGGGATTTGCGATCCCAGGTAAGATCGGTTCCGGATCATGGGCTCCTTTTCTATCAGCTAGGAAGGGCTGTAGCACAAAATATACTTCTAAGTAATTGCCCCATAGATCCTATATCTATCTATATGAAGACGAAATTATGTAAGGAAGGGGATTCTTATTTGTACAAATGGTTCTTCGAACTTGGAACGAGCATGAAGAAATTAACGATACTTCTTTATCTTTTGAGTTGTTCTGCCGGATCGGTCGCTCAAGATCTTTGGTCTCCACCCGGACCCGATGAACAAAATGCGATCTCTTCTTGTGGACTCGTTGAGAACGATTCTGATCTAGTTCATGCCCTATTAGAAGTAGAAGGCGCTCTGGTGGGACCTTCACGGACAGAAAAAGATTGCAGTCAGTTTGATAATGATCGAGTGACATTGCTTCTTCGGCCCGAACCAAGGCATCCCTTAGATATGATGCAAAACGGATTTGATCAGAGATTGAAATCCGAATCGGGGTTTGAAGATGAAGGAGGGGTCCTTGAAGAGAGCGTGGAGGATTTATACAATCACATAGTTTGGGCTCCTAGAATGTGGCGCCCGTGGGTCTTTCTATTTCTATCTCGGGGCATTTATGATGAAGGGGATGAGCTTGAAGAGCCTGCTGAAGCGAATGAGGGGGATGAGCTTGAAGAGCCTGCTGAAGCGAATGAAGAGGATGAGCTTGAAGAGAATGAAGAGGATGAGCTTGAAGAGAATGAAGAGGCGCTCTTGCAGAGTGGAACCTTGCATTACAAGCCACGAGATATATATTCCACCGAACAATGCTTTTTTCTAGAAAGCCAATTCATTTGGGACCCTGCAGATCCACTCTTTTTCCTATTCAAAGATCAGCCCCCTGGCTCTGTGTTTTCACATCGAGAATCATTTGCATTTGCAGATGAGGAGCTGTCAAGGGAGCTTCTTACTTTCGGCCAAGCAGATGATGCGACTACTATATCTACGGCTGAATCCTGGTTTAGCAAGACTGCGCACGAAAAGCACTTGGAATGGTTGAGTAATCATCAGAGATGGCTTAGAACCAAGAGTTCATTATCTAATGGATCTTTCCGTTCTACTACTCTATCCGAGAGTTATCA
>CM028325.1:24729770-24885465 GCA_016647705.1 Eucommia ulmoides
CCCATATTTGGTTAAATCAGTTTTGCAGGATTTGAAAAATACAAAGTAGGCAGGAGTATGTGATTCTCCTAAGCACTGAGGATGCCTAGTAGAAAAGAGAAAGTGAGAATCGGCGGGTGCAGAGAAATAAAAGCTGATAGGGATGTTGTCAAAAAAAAAAAAAAAAAAAAAAAAAAAAACAGAAGGACGAGACGGAAAAATCTCCCGATACTGTCCCGTGACCCGAGAAAGTCAAGCGCCATCAAATGAGGGATTGCGATGGAAAAGGGGGGGACGGAATTGCTAGTCGTCAAGAGTGACAAGTTTTTCAAACTAAATTTTCGTGTTGCATGTGTTTTTTGTCCAATTACAGGGTTTTCAAAGGACAGGGAAGCATGGATTTCTCTCTCACAAAGACTTTTTACCTTCCGGTTCAAATTAGAAACTTTTATTACTAAAAGTTCCAAAGCTCTAAATGAGCGTCTAGGTATGCGTTTTGCCTTGAAAAGGGCGAAAAGTGAACTACGCCAAACTTAATCCTCGGCATAATACTAAGGTACGCAGGCAATCTATAAATGTTCGGTCATCTGAGAGTTCGGCTGGGGCACATTTATATCTTTGTTCTCTCATTCTGACCCAGTCACAAGTGGGGGCATATTTTATACTCTTGAACTTTCTTTAAGCCCCTGGCCAAGAGAGCTGGGGCATGAATAATTTTTATTACTCTAAACGATCCTCTAAACAGACACGTGTTCGTCATGAGTATCGTTATGAGTCATTTTTATTACTCTAAACGATCCTCTAAACAGACACGTGTTCGTCATGAGTAGCGTTATGAGTCATTTTTATTACTCTAAACAATCCTCTAAACAGACACTTGTTCGTCATGAGTATCGTCATGAGTCATCATTTTATTACTCTAAACGATCCTCTAAATAGACACTTGTTCGTCATGAGTATCGTTATGAGTCTTTTTTTTTATTACTCTAAACAATCCTCTAAACAGACACTTGTTCGTCATGAGTATCGTCATGAGTCATCATTTTATTACTCTAAACGATCCTCTAAACAGACACTTGTTCGTCATGAGTATCGTCATGAGTCCTTTTTTTATTACTCTAAACAATCTTCTAAACAGACACATGTTCGTTATGAGTATCGTCAGAAGTCATTTTTTTTTACTTTAAACGATCCTCTAAACAGACATTTGTTTATCATGAACATCGTCATGAGTATTCTTTTATTACTCTAAACGTACACGTATTCGTTATGAATCATTTTATTTTATTTGTTCTATTATTGGAAAATACACTAAAAATAAAAATAAAAAAATAAATAAAGATAAAATGGGACGATCAAAATGACGTGGTCTTTTATCTTTGTCAAGCAAGTGGGACTTGCATGACAAAGAGGGGCAGCTGTAGACATGGCATTTTGACCGCTTCGCAAAAAAATATACTTTATTTTATAGTTATTTTTATTTTATTTTTCTATTTATTTTATTTTGATTGTACCGTCATGAGTATCGTCATGAGTCATCATTTTATTACTCTAAACGATCCTCTAAACAGACACTTGTTCGTCATGAGTATCGTCATGAGTCTTTTTTTTATTACTCTAAACAATCCTCTAAACAGACACTTGTTCGTCATGAGTTTCGTCATGAGTCATCATTTTATTACTCTAAACGATCCTCTAAACAGACACTTGTTCGTCATGAGTATCGTCATGAGTCCTTTTTTTATTACTCTAAACAATCTTCTAAACAGACACATGTTCGTTATGAGTATCGTCAGAAGTCATTTTTTTTTTACTTTAAACGATCCTCTAAACAAACATTTGTTTATCATGAACATCGTCATGAGTATTCTTTTATTACTCTAAACGTACACGTATTCGTCATGAATCATTTTATTTTATTTGTTCTATTATTAGAAAATACACTAAAAATAAAAATAAATAAATAAATAAAGATAAAATGGGACGATCAAAATGACGTGATCTTTTATCTTTGTCAAGCAAGTGGGACTTGCATGACAAAGAGGGGCAGCTGTAGACACGGCATTTTGACCGCTTTGCAAAAACATATACTTTATTTTATAGTTATTTTTATTTTATTTTTCTATTTATTTTATTTTGATTGTACCGTATTTGTGCGGTTTAATATTGCTAAATTAAGTTTTATTAATCTCTTAAGTAAATTAAATACTAGTAATTAATTAATTTATTTTTTTGGTTTTGTAGCTTTTTCGAAGTGGAATAAAAACGCGTTAATTCGGAACAAAATGGACCAGAAACAGACGAGAACGAGAGAGGTCTGGACCGAACGGAGGTGGGGGGGGGCATTAAGGTCGCACGTGTGACCAAGGGCTGGTCGCACGTGCGACCAGTTGCACTGGTCGCTGTAGCGACCAGCACTACTGGCCGCATGTGTGGCCAGCATTATTGTTGGCCGCACATGCGGCCAGCAGGGGGGGCCAGCCCCCCCTTTTTTTGGGTGCACCATTTTTGGTGCACCCAAAAGGGGGTAGGTGCACCAAATTTCGGTGCACCCACCCCCTTTTTCCCCTCTTTTTCGCACGGTTGTCGGAAGGATTTTGAGTGATCCTTCCTATAAATAGAGGAAGGATCACAAGAGGGATGGGAGGAAAAATTTTGAGAGGAAGAAATTTTTTGAAAAATTTTTTTGTAAGGGAGAGGAGAAATCTGGAGAAAAATTTTGAAGAAAATAATATTATTTTCATTTTATTGTAATTTTGAAGAAGAAAAATCTCCAAGAAGGTGGTAAATTTTCATCTGTTGTAAATCTTACTCTTATTTTTTTAAGTTGTTATTATACTAATTTTTATTTTTTTTTGTAAATTAGATTTTTTTTTTCCTTCTTCCTTTATTATTTATTTATTTATTTATTTATTACTTTTTATTTTCTTTTTATTTATTTATTTTATTTTATTTTTTTATTTATTTTTTTTTTATTTTTATAATAGGAGGTGGAAAATTCCCAACCTTCAATTTGAAAGGCTAAGATTTAGAAGGGAATTACTCTCTTCGATGCGTGTGTACGGGTGTTTTATTTAATTTGTATTAAATATAATGTGCTAACAATACGAGGTGAAAAATTCCCAACCTTCAATTTGAATGGCTAAATTTAGAAGGGAATTACTCTCCTCGATGCGTGCGTACGTGTGTTTTATTTAATTTGTATTAAATACAATGCGCTAACAATACGAGGTGGAAAATTCTCAACCTTCAATTTGAATGGCTAAATTTAGAAGGGAATTACTCTCCTCGATGCGTGTGTACGGGTGTTTTATTTAATTTGTATTAAATACAATGTGCTAACAATACGAGGTGGAAAATTTCCAACCTTCAATTTGAATGGCTAAATTTAGAAGGGAATTACTCTCCTCGATGCGTGTGTACGGGTGTTTTATTTAATTTGTATTAAATATAATGTGCTAACAATACGAGGTGGAAAATTCCCAACCTTCAATTTGAATGGCTAAATTTAGAAGGGAATTACTCTCCTCGATGCGTGTGTACGGGTGTTTTATTTAATTTGTATTAAATATAATGTGCTAACAATACGAGGTGGAAAATTCCCAACCTTCAATTTGAATGGCTAAATTTAGAAGGGAATTACTCTCCTCGATGTGTGTGTACGGGTGTTTTATTTAATTTGTATTAAATATAATGTGCTAACAATACGAGGTGAAAAATTTCCAACCTTCAATTTGAATGGCTAAATTTAGAAGGGAATTACTCTCCTCGATGCGTGTGTGCGGGTGTTTTATTTAATTTGTACTAAATATAATGTACTAACAATATGAGGTGGAAAATTCTCAACCTTCAATTTGAACGGCATAAATTTAGAAGGGAATTACTCTCCTCGATGCGTGTGTGCGGGTGTTTTATTTAATTTAAATATAATGTGCTAACAATATGAGGTGGAAAATTCCCAACCTTCAATCAGAACGGTCTAGGTTTAGAATGGGGGATCACTTCCCTCAAATGTGTGTGTATGTGTATATAAGGAGGATTTAAAAATAAAATAAGAACATTCGGATTTAAATTCTAATTGGACTTAATCGGATAAGGTACCGTCTTTGGACGGGCGTCTTGGGGTGCTTGACACCTTCCCCGAGCGTAACTGACCCCCGAACTCTTTAAACGAATCTCTAGTTAGACCATATTATTTTTGGAGTCAAATTTTACTTAAGCCATTTTTAAATTATTTTCAAAAAAGAAAAATATGGTGACCTAGCACATCATTTAAACCCAATGCTAGGTGGCGACTCCTTTTTCTAAAACAGGCTTAAGTATATTTTAATGAGAAAATCGACGTTTTTAAAAACCCTTCTCGTTTTACCAGCGCCAAGCATATATAAACATATATCTATATATATATATATTTTTTTTGGTTTTCTCTGGAAAATCGGGGCGCGTTCCGGTACAGGTGCTATAACTTCAAGGCTATTTTGACTATGTTGAAATCCGATTTTGGAAAAACTCAAAACTTGTAAGTTGTAGATCTTTCGCTTAGCTTTCTATTGGTTTTTGAATCACCTCAATCGTAGCTCGGATGAAGAAGTTACAGCCAAAATAAGAAAGTGTGTCACCGCCTAGGCGGTAAAAGTGTAGAATCAAGCATAAACTCACTGTTGTTCCACCGCCTAGGCGGATATTCCACTGCCTAGGCGGTCACCTCTGTACCAGTTTAGATATTATTTTAGATATTTTAGGATATTTTGATCCCTATTTTCTTCTCATCTCCTCTCCATTCGGCCAAGGGACCTCCATAGACTTTAGGAGGTTAGATTGAGAGGTTTTGGGAGTGCTCATTCAAATCCTAAGGAGAAGATCACGTTGCAACGAAGAAGGAGCGATCTCAGAACGTTTTTAGCGATAAATCTTTGGACTGGGCTAAGTTTCTCTTGTTCCTTCTTTTATTTCTTAACTTAGGATTATTATTTGAGTATGTTTAGCGTAGTTTTCATTGTATAATCGGCTATGGCCATGAGCTAAACGAGTTTTTGTCTAAGGATTAATGTAATTTATAAAAGTGTTGTTTTGTTGAGTTTGTGTTTGGTTAGCGGTTATTCTTTGTTATTTTGATTGTGTTTTCCATATTGTTTGTTTATTATGCTTAGAATGATGTTATGAGAATATGGGGTTTGACAAATCCCAGATTTTTACTAGAATAGACAAACGCCACGATCCAATAACCCGGGAGGGAATTGGATTATGGACAATCGATGACGTTGAGGCAAGACTCACGTGACCTAGGGTCGTTAAGACGTTGAGGGAGATTTCTTCATTGACTCAAAGTCATGTATTCCCCCATTTTATACTCGGGAGAGGTGGCGGTGGAGTTTTAGAACTAAGATTGTCGATAGGATAACACGACACGACGATCCAATGACCCTGTCGGGAGTTGGATTGTGTGCAATCAATGACGTTGAGGCAAGACTCGCATGACCTAAGGTCGTTAAGACGTTGAGGGGGACTTCTTCGTTGACACGAAATCGTGTTATATCCCTCGTCTTACACTCGGGAGAGGTGGCTAGGGAGTTTACAAACTGAGATCGTCGGATAAGTCGAATGTCATTAACATAAACTAAAACGAGACCAAACACATTTTTGTGAACAAAAGTTAATCCCTAGGCAATACTTTCCCTAAATCTCATAATAGTATTAGTGTAGTTAATTTAATTAGATTAATTAACTTAGTATTATTATAATTAATTTTATTCAATTTATCTTCGCTTAGATAAAGTTAGATCATGACAAACGTGGTACTCAATAATAGTCAAAACCAATCCCTGTGGACACAAAACCCTTATTCTCCCGATCTATACTAAAACTTGACCTCGTATACTTGCGAGTGAAAGTAGCGGCGTATTCACGCACTACCAATAGCATACTAAAAAATGGAAACTCCCTCCTGGTAAAATGGTATGCCATTTTTATTTTAGCATTAAAATTAACATTAACTAAATAAAATTAATCAAATTAACACACATATCATTGACCTCTCCTATTATTTTTCACTATACCAGATACTTCCCTTATCATTTTGTAAATATTAGAGACATCCCATGTTTTTCTGCTCAAACACCACTTACCTCCATTTGAACAAAATTTCCCTTAGGTTATTTAAAAAAAAATAAAAAAATCATTAGCACTCCTATAATTTTAAAATTATATTTTTTACCCTTAATTTTTTTAATAATTATATTTACCTTTCACCACCACCCAACTTCCACCACCACCACCACCGCCACCGCCGAAATCCCACCACCCACCACCACCGCCACCACCACCAACCACCCTCCGCCGCCACCCAACACCACCTCCCACCACCACCGCCCTACTCCCACTGCCACCTCCCACCATACATTACCCAACTCTCCCGCCACCACCCATCATCCCCACCACTACCCACCGCCACCACTACCAACCCCCACCACCACCGGAGAGAGAGAAAAAATAGTTAATGAAAGAGTTAATTTTTTTATTTTTTTTTTAATGAAATGGTTAAAACTATATATATTTTTAAAAATGGGGGTGGGTAGTGACGGTGGGAGGTGGGAGGTGGGAGGTGGTAGGTGGCAATGGTGGGAGGTGGCAGAGGGTTGTAGGTGGTGGAGGTGGTAGGAAGTGGCGCAGGGTGGTGGTGGCAGTGGGTGATGGCGACGGGTGGTGGGCGACAGCGGTGGGAGGTGGTGTTGGGTGGGTGACGGTAGTGGGATGTGGTGGGCGGTAGTAGTGGGAAGTGGTAGGCGGCGGCAATGGGAGATGGCGTCTTGTGGTGGGTAGTGGGAGCAATAGGAGGTAGTGGTGGCAATGTGTGCGGGGGTAGGCGGTAGTGATGAATTTATATAAATTAAAGGGTTATTTATGTATTTTAATTTTTAATTATTTAATTATTTTTTAAATAGTCAAGGGTAAACTTGGTATTACAATAAAAAAATTATTATTTTTTAATCAATAAGAGAGGTGAGTGGTGTTTAAACAAAAAGACATGAGAAGTCTCTGGTATTTACAAAATGATAGGAGAAGTATCTGATATAGTGCAAAATGATAGAGGAGGTTGATGACATATACATATAAAACTAATTCAGTCCAACCCAAATAAAATAAAATTAATAAATTCAACTCCATCAAACCTAATTAGACACAAATAAACGAAACCTATTTATCCAATTAAATTTAGTAAAGTCAAAATTAATATAAATCTAACCAAACAAATCCTACTCAACCCTAACTAAACCAACCCAATATTAACCCAATTGTACTTAAACTCAAATCAACTAATTAACCCTAATTAACCCAATCACCCACTAATCCAATAATTTATCTCTTGCTCTACATGTGCTATATTTGGCACATGTAAGCAACCCTAAGGAACTGCGATATGGTCTCTTTTTTTTTTTAAGCAAAAAAGCACTCCAAGGGATTCACCAACATACCTTAGACCCACTCCAAATGAATTACTATTTTTTGGTGTATCATTTGCTAATATGGCAAACCAAAACTAGTATGACACATATTATTTAGATGGGTATTCCAAGATTGTGGTAAAATGGTGTGCCATTTTTAGTTTTGTATTAAAATTAAAATTAATCAATTAAATTAATCCAAATATATAAAATTAACCAATTAATCTAACTCAACCCAAATAAATAAAATTAATAAATTAAACTCCACCAAACTTAATTAAACAAAAATAAACAAAATCTATTTAAATTCACTTAAATCTAATTAAATCAATATTAATATAAATCTAACCAAACAAATCATATCCAACCCTAATTAAACAAACCTAACATTAACCTAACCATATTTAAACTTAAATCAACTAATTAACCTACCCATCCACTAATTCAATATTTTGGCTCTTCCTCTACATGTGCTATATTTGACACATGTAAGGCATGTATGCCAAAATGGCACACATGAGAGCAATTTTAAGGACTTTGTTAAATGGTGTACCATCCCTTTCTTTGGCTCTTTTAAAAGAAAAAAAGAGCTCCAAGAGATGTGCTATCAGATCAATTACAAATAAGTTGTTATATTTGAGTGTGCCATTTGCCCAAATGGCACATCAAAACCCTTATGGCACACCAAAATTTAAAGAGCACTCTAAAGAAGGTGTTATATTTTGGTGGGACATTTTTTATTTTGTATTAAAATTAAAATTAATCAAATTCAACCCAGATAAAACTAATCCAATACAACCCAAATAAATTAAAATTAATCAATTAATCTAACCCAACTCAAATAAAATAAAATTAAGAAATTAAATTATACCAAACCTAATTAAACACAAGCAAACAAAACCTATTAAATTTAATTAAACCAAAATTAATATAAATCTAACCAAACAAATTTTACTTTACCCTAATTAAACAAACCTAACATTAACCGAACAATATTTAAATCTAAATCAATTAATTAACCCTAATTAACCCACCTACCCACCCACTAATCCAATATTTGGCTCTTCCTTTACATGTGTTATATTTGGCACACATGATGACACATTCCATGGAGCTCTTTTTGTCTTCAAAAGAGCGAGAAAAATGAAAGACACACCATATAACAAAGCCCTTGAAGTTGCCCTCATGTGTGCTATTTTGGCACACATGCCTTAGAGCAACTCTAAAGGAGTTGTTATATTTTGGTTTGCCATTTACTCAAATAACACACCAAAATTCTTATGGCACATCAAAATTTAAAAGGCACTCCAAGGAAGTAGCTATATTTTGATGCGTCATTTTCTTTTTGTATTAAAAAATGAAATTAAAAAAAAAATTGAATGAAAATTTTGATATAACCGCTAAATTTCAATTCAACCACCAAAATTAATTTTTTTTATTTCAACTTCTCTGTTGTTGTATAATTCAATTGAGCATTGGAAAGGGTTTTGCTTGCATAGTATATCACATTCGGGACCTTTTCTACCCTTGTCCCAAAACTGCTCCTATCGCATGGTCGGATGCATCACACATAATCTCAAAAGGGAGAACATAGTTCGGTGACTGAATAATTGGGGCATTAGATAACATTTTCTTTAGTTGATTAAAGGCTTCTAAGCACGCTTCATTAAAGATAAATGGAGTATCTTGTGCAAGGAGATGGCACAATGGATGGGCAATTTTGCTAAAGTCTTTGATAAATCGTCGATAGAAACCTGCGTGGCCTAAGAATGAGGGAATTTGCTTCACTTTCTAAGGTGGTGGAAAACTTGCAATCAAATCAACCTTAGCCTTATCTAATTCTATTCCCCTAGAGGACACTATATGTCCTAGAACAATTCCTTCTTGAACCATAAAATGGCTTGTCTCCCAACTTAACAAAAAGTTCGTTTCTTCACATCTCTCCAAGACTCTAGCTAGATTTCGAAGGCAGTCATCAAAATATGTTTCGAATACAGAAAAATCATCCATGAATACCTCAACAAACTTTTCTATCATATCAGAAAAGATTGACATCATACACATTTGAAACGTCGCCGGTGCATTACATAAGCCGAAGGGCATTCGTCGATAAGTGAATGTCCTAAACGGGCATATGAATGTCGTTTTCTCCTGATCCTCAGGGTATACAGCTATTTGATTATACCCCGAATATCCATTTAGAAAGCAAAAATACATCTGACCCGATAAAACGCTCAAGGATTTGATCGATAAATGGCAGCGGGAAATGATCTTTGTGTGTCATGGAATTTAGCTTTTTAAAATCAATACATATGCGCCACCCTGTGACCTCGCGTGTTTGAATCAACTCACCTTCAGAATTTGGTATCACAGTGATACTGGACTTTTTAGGAACGACTTGGGTTGGACTAACCCAAGGACTATCAGAGATTGGATAAATAATACCCACGTCTAACAACTTCAACACCTATTTTTTTACTACCTCCCTCATATTCGGGTTTAATCGTCTTTGTGCTTCTCTTGACAGTTTAGCGTTCTCTTCTAAGTGCATCCTATGCATACAAATAGAAGGATCAATACCTTTGAGATCGGCAATTGACCAACGAATCGCCTTCTTGTAACAAGTTAACACTTCAACCAATTTACTTTCTTGTTCCTTCATATTATTCTCTATAGCCAAACATTCTTCTCCATATTGGAAAAGAGTTGTCTCTACAAGATCTTGGGATATGACAAATGGTGCTGCTACTCCAACTAACTCATTAATAATGTCAAGCATAAAGCATTCTAAGTCAGCCTCCCTTGAGGGCACTTGTGAAGCATTAAACACATTTAGTCGCACTTTCATATTCTTGAATGATACATCCACGACCATAGTTCTATAATTAATGCATGCATTGGCGGTAGCCAAAAAAGGTCTCCCAAGAATAACTGGGATTTGTCGAGACATATTCGCTACAGGCTCCATATCTAGCACAATGAAGTCAACAGGGAAGAAAAATTATCTACCCCAACTAGGACATCTTCTATCACCCCTCAAGGTTTATTCACTGATCTATCAGCCAATTAAAGAGTGACTGATGTTGGTTGCAAAGTTCCTAGCCCAAGTTTCCGATATACCGAAAATGGAAAAAGATTGACACTAGCACCTAAATCCAAGAAAGCACGATGAATGGTACAATCACCAATCACGCATGAAATAGTAGGTGTGCCTAGATCCTTGAATGTAGGTGGGGTGTCATATTTCAGAATAGAGCTCACATGTTCGGTAAGAAAGATCTTTTTAAGCACGTGATTTTTTACTTTTCTTTTCTGTGTGCATAAATCTTTTAGAAACTTAGCATATGATGGTACTTTCTTAATCGCCTCTAGTAGTGGAAGATTTATTTTTACTTGTTTGAATGTTTCAAGAATTTCTTCCATGTTCTTGAATTTCTTGTTTGTTGGTAAGGGTTTGTCTAAGCATTGCGGGAATGGGATAGAAGGTATATAAGATGCCTCCGGCTGAGACCTAGATTGTTCTTTACCACTTGGGATAGGTAGTGAGGTGGAAATGGGGTCCTCCTCAATAGTTTCTCTCACCGACCCACTCGGTGAGTCTACTTTTTCACTTTTTTTCTCTTCATTTTCTCTTTATTCACCCCCATTATTATCTTCCACTAATTCTTCATTTGACTTACTTCCCACCTTATTGTCTATCACCCGTCCACTCCTAAGGGTAGTTATGGCTTGAATGTGTTCATTGGCACCACTACTCTCAACCATGTAATGTCACTTAGGGTTATTTATCGGTTGGCTAGGTAATTTTCCTTCATCCTTTTTATTCAATGTATTAGCTAATTGACCCAATTGAGTTTCTAGCTTTACAATAGATTGAGATTGAGAATGGAGCATTTGTTGTTGATTATGTATTGTAGATATCAATTCATCAATCCGCGAGTCTCTAGTGGATTGAGAATATTGGTTAGATAAGTGAGATTTTGAGTACTGCTGAGATAGATTTTGAAAATTTTGTCTTGAGGATTGATTCATAGGTAGGCCCCTATGAATCTTAACTTGATTGTCGTCATGAAAAATTAGGATTATTCCGCCACCCAGGGTTGTAGATGTTAGAATACGGATTGTTCTCATTTCTCAATATCGATTGAGCAGCATTAGCTTGCTCTTGCACATATTTAGGATATTGAGAACTGAGATGACAATCAGTTATCGGATGAAATACGCTTTGACACAATGCACAAGGCTCAAAGGTTTGAGATTGACTCATCAATTGTCCTAAGGATTTTGAGAGATTTGTTAACAAGTCATTTTGATTTATTTCGTTAACCCCAACTTTTCGGTTGGTTATTAGTAAGATTAAATTTCCTCTATCTCTTTTCCCTAACGCATCGTGTTGTAGTGAATTTTCACTTAGGTTTTCAAATAATTCCCATGCCTCATCTTCAGACTTCATTAGAAATGTGCCTCCACATGAAACATCTACCATTTGGCGGTTACTTCCATCTAGTCCTTCATAAAAGCTTTGCACTAATTGCCATCTTGGGACTTAATGATGTGGACATTGGCGCAATAATTCTTTTAATCATTCCCAACTTTCATGGAATTGTTCACCCGGAGATTGGGTGAACGTAGTAAGAGCTCTTCTCACTTGATTTGTTTTTCCTATAGGGTAATATTTCCTAAGGAATTCTTTCTGCATGTCATCCCAAGTTCCAATGGAAGCTGGGGCTAAAGAATGCATCCAATGTTTAGCTTTATCTTTTAGGGAGAACGGAAAAAATCTTAACCTAACCTCATCATCAGACAAATTGGATATTCTAAAAGTTGTGCAAAGTTCCAAATATTTATATGGGTTTTCTGTGCTCATTCCATAATAATTAGGTAACATTTGAATTATTGACGATTTGATTTCAAAGTTATTCTCACCCGCCACAGTTGGTAAGCAGATACATGACGGGGATACGTACGTAGAAGGAGTGTAGTACTCCTTCAAGGATTTCGGTATATCTCCCATATTAATTTCTCTGCTAAGTGGTTCTAGTATAGGATTACTAAATTAAGATCTCGTTTTTCTAGGAACGTTGTCTAAAATAGAGTCTAAGAGTGTATCCCAAAAATTACGTGATCGTCTACTGTTCATGCATAGGTTTTCTCAATGTCAAATACTAAACCAATTAATTTTATTTTATTTTTAATTTTGAAGAGATAATATCCAATAAGCTAAAAATAAAAATAAAGATAAAGATAAAGATAAAATAAATAAATAAATAAATAAATAATAATAAAATAAAATAAAGAACAAGACTCGTAAACTAGAACGTGGAACCTCGTGTCCGTAAGTAGTAATGACAATTGAATTCAAACCCAGATACCAAATTCCAATCTATAACAATAGAGTGTTTGCACGGTAATAATGACAAAAATAAAATGAAATGAAATAAATATGGCTTGTGATTTTTTTTGATGTTCACACACAAAAAAAAAAAAAAAATCACTGATTTTTGGAATAAAAATAAATATATATTAAAACAGTAACAATTTTTTTCTTTTAAAAAAAGTAACAATTTTTTTAAACAAAACAATAACAGTTCTTTTTTTTTTTTAAAATAACAGTATTTATTTTTTTAAAAAAAGAAAAAAAAATTCAAAACAATATAATAATAATAAATAAATAAATTAAGTGATTATTGATATACACAAATGGGTGAAAAATAAGCCAAAATTAACAATTAACGTTGTCAATCCCGGCAACGGTGCCAAATTTTGATCGCTTAAATTTAATACCCAATTTAAGCGTAAAATATTATAATATAGCGTGCTTAAGTAAGGGTGACGAACCACTAGGATTAGATTATAATTATTAATTCTTTCTTATTTTTCAGTTTGATTTAATAGAAATTCATTTTGGCTTTTTAACTATAAAAAATAGAAAAATAATTAAATTTAACTATAAAAAAATAAGTAACCAGGTTGAGGGCATGCATTCGTCTTTCGATTATCCTAATGTGTTTTAATTCTTTATCTATTTTGATTTTGTGTATAGTGAAATAATTCAATTACAAGAAAAATTACAACGAAAATTTAACTATTTAATCGGCATGAATTATCTTCAGGATCTGGTTCCTAATCTACGGTAAACCAATCCCTAAGTATAATTCATCATATCAAATATGTCAATTAATCAACCGTTTAATCGATATGAATTATCTTCGGGATTCGATTCCTACTAATTTACGATGAATCAATCCCTAAGTATAACACATCCTATTAAACCATAGCGATTCCAATGAAACTGATTGTATAACGATTAGATTTAAACCACAGGTATTAGATCTAACCCAAAAGTACTAATAAATTATTTCTAACATTTATAAAATGATAAAAAACAATAATTAATTTTTATAATCATTGTAAGAATAGTAAATTCTCATTATACAATCTTATACACAGATAAAATATAACAAGAAATTAAAATTACATAGAAAATCTTAAAACGAATACAGCCTAACCCGATTTTGCCTTAGCTGTTCATGGCATGTTCTTTCCCGCGATATTCAACCAAACTCATTGGAAGACTCTCCACCAAGGATTCAGCAGCCGCAAGCCAAAAAGAAATAAAAATAAATGAAAGAAGAAACAAAATATGAAGAAAGAAAAAAAATGATCAATCCCCGATTCTCCCCCCCTGCCCACTGCCGAGAGAAACTATATAAAGAATTTGGCATTAGTTTGTTTTTCTTTTTGAATCTTCAATTCTCTTTCTTCATTCCCCATAATGAATGGCCGGGTTAATTATATTTTACTCCCTTATAGTTTGGCCTATTTGCACTTTACCCACTTATGGTTCAAACGTCGCCACTTACCCCTTTGTGGTATTGGACTTAAGTATCACGGTTACATTTTTCGTTAACTCTAGCGGTCAATGGACGGAAGTCAACGGAAATCAGTTAAATAGTATGAAATGACATTTATACCCTTAAAAAAATTGGGTAAGGACTATTTTAATATTATTTGAAAACTTAAAGGGCCATAAATGTAATTTTTTCCAGTTCATTTCGTCTTCTTCATCTAGTCTCCCTCACTGCTTCTTCTTTTTCTTCACCGTCACCTGCGCCATCTTCGCCGTTGTCTTCGTCTTCCTCTGGGTTTTGATTTTCGATTTCGAAATTGATTTTGATTTCGAAATCGAAATCGAAACCCACTTTCGATTTCGATTTTGAAACCCTCACGTCCGTTTCAATTTCGATTTCGAAATCGATTTAGAAATTGAAATCGAAACGGCAAAGTTCGTATGTATATGTATGTATGTATGTGTATGTATATGTGTATGTATATGCGTGATGTTTGGAGTGGCCTGGATGTTTGGAGTGGCCGGTGTAGATGGTTGGGTTGGGGACGGCCGGCGCGGTGGGAGTTGGCCGGTATGGGAGTGGTTGGTACCCAGAAAAGAGAGAGAGAAGACGTCAGAAGTTCGTCGCCACCGTCATTAGAGTCGTCGGAGCTGAGGAGAATTTTGGAGAAGAAATACATTTTGACCCTTTTATTTTTTGAAAATTTTACAAATAGATCCCGTGAATTAGTTAGAACAAAATGACAAAATTACTCTTAATTTCAAAGTAAACAGATACAATTACCCTTAATTTTAACCGTGGCACTTAAGTCCATGACCACGGGAGGGTAAATGGCGACGTTTGAACCACAAGGGGGTAAAGTGCAAATAGACCAAACTACAAGGGAGTAAAGTGTAATTAACCTTAAATGGACACTTAATGGCCCTTGATCAAATGTGGATGGCCTTTAAATGGCCATTGATATAATGTCCTTAAATGGCCAAATATGGCCTTTCTTCCCAAGCACTCAAACGGTTGTTTAGGTGTTAAATCCCTTTGATTTCTCTAATTTCCAAAATTAGCCTCTTCCACATTTTCTATTCTTTTCAGTGACTTTCTTCGTCATTTCTTCGCATTTCTTTATTTTCAAGTTTATTCCTGTAAAAAAAATAATTTATGTTATTATTAATTAACAATTAATAAAAAAATTAACAAAATTATAAAATAAGGGTGCAAATTTAGTATAAGATTGTGAACGGTCACGTGCAGCCCATAAAATCCCCCCTCGTCGATTTTGGTTGGTCAGCTCGATCAGCTGGGTCTCGTTACCCATATGATCGGTTCCAGGCCCAAAACCGCCACTATCTGGTCCAAGTTTCTCATAGTAGACAGATTGTCGCCCTACAACGCGATAATTGGCCAACCTACCGTGGCCGCCCTGAAGACTATTTGTTTCCCATATCACTAGAAAATAAAGTTCGCCTCAAGTTCTGGGGTAAAAGAAGTCCAAGGAGACTAGGAAGCTACTCGGGCCTATACAAGAAGGGCCATGATCCCTGGGATGAAGAGCCCATCCATTAGCCTCATGAAAATCTGATCGATGTCCCCATTTACCCCCACCATAGCCAAAAGGAGGGTGAGGATTGGGGCTCGGCTCGGCTCAAGGAACGATCCGACCTTACTTAGTTGGTGAGGAAGAACTATGATGTTTTTGCCTGGTCATACAACGAACTTCCCGGGATCAATCCCAGTGGTGCCATGCATCAGCTCTACACCGACGTACACTGCCCACATGTTCTCCAGAAGAGAAAGAAGTTTCATCCAGATCGACAAAAAAGAATTGGAGAAGAGATGAACAAGCTCGTCAGGTCAGATGTCGTGGAAGAAGTCAAATTTCTGGATTGGCTCGCCAACATCGTCCTGACCCCTAAGGCCAGCAACAAATGGAGACTTTGCATTGACTTCAAGGATTTGAACAAGGCTTGCCCGAAAGATTTCTTCCCCTTTCCAAGGATTGACATCGTGATCAACACCACGGCGGGGCACAAAAGGGTCAGCCTCCTCGATGCTTATATCGACTATAATCAAATTCCCATGTATCCCCCGGAAAAAAATAAAACCTCATCCATCACAGACAAGGTTACCTACTACTATAAGGTCATGCCTTTCGGCCTCTGCAATACAGGGGCGACCTATCAGAGACTTGTCAAAAAAATGTTTAAGGAGGAAATCGGGAACACGATGGAGGTATACATCGACGACATGCTCGTGAAACGCAACTGAGCTAAAGATCACCTCGATCATCTCCAAGCCTGCTTCCATAAGCTCCGAGCTCACCGCATGAAGCTGAATCCAAGCAAGTGCATCTTCGGTGTGTCCGCTGGTAAATTCCTAGGCTTTATAGTCTCCCAGCGCGGCATTGACGCCAATCCCGACCAGATTAGCACGGTGCTCAGAATGGCTTCTTGTCGAAACAAAAAAGAAGTCCAAATGTTGATAGGTCGGTTGGCCGCTCTGAATTGATTTATCTCCAGGTTGTTCGAGAAGTGCCTCCTAGTTTTAGAATCCTTCAGGGGAATAAGGCATTCGAGTAGACCGAAGATTGTGATCGCGCCTTTGAAGAGATGAAGAAATACCTCTCGTTGGCTCTCTTGCTCACTACACCTCAGAAATGAGAGGACCTACTCTTTTACATTGCTGCTTCCACCACAGTAGTAAGTGCCGCCTTGGTTAGGAAAGATGTCGGCATGCAGATCCCAGTCTATTACTCCAGCAGGATGCTCACCGACGTGGAGACGAGGTATACGAAGTTCGAAAAACTAGCCTACGCTTTGCTGATTGCCTTAAGGAAGCTCTGGCAGTATTTTCAGGCTCATACCATAGTGGTATTGACTGACCAGTCGTTAAGGCAAATTCTCTAATCCCTTGAAGTCTCTAGGCGATTAAGGAAGTATAGTCTTGAGTTGGGCCAATTCCATATTGATATCATTCTAGGATGGCGATAAAAGGGCAGACTATAGCTAACTTCATAACCGAGCTAAACTTCCCAGATAAAGAGCCCGTTCCCGACCGAGAAGATGCTGAGAAGACCTCCTCAGTGACAGACCAGGTCGGCGACTCAAAGAAATCGACTAGGATGTCCTCTGACCTGGACCCTAGTTCTTGGTAGCTCTTTACCGACGGGTCCTCCAATCAAAATGGCTCGGGTGCTGGGATGGTCCTCGTCGCCCCAGATAAGGAAGATATCAAATATGTCCTCAAGCTCAGATTTCGGGCTATAAACAACGAGACTAAGTACGAAACCTTATTGGTCGGGCTGCGATTGGCCCCGGAATTCAATGTGAAAACCCTCCTAGTAAAGTGTGATTCTCAACTCATGGTTAACCACATTAACGACGAGTACCTATCAAAGGACCCGAGCATGGTGGCCTACTTGGAGAGGGTAAAGAGCTTGACCAAACTCTTCGAAAAAGTGCAAGTCACACAAATATCACGAGAGAAAAATAGACATGCTGATGCATTGGCTAACCTAGCCTCGGCGGTGGAGTATACGCTGAAAATGACGGTTCTCGTAGAATTTCTAGTCGAGCCGAGCACTGCCTCCTCGGACAAGATCGCCATGATCTACGCCCTCAACTCTGGACCAACCTGGATGGATTCCATAGTAAACTATCTCACCGATGGGACGCTCTTGAAAAATCAAGCTCATTCCCGGAGAATTCGGCACCAAGCGACACGATATTCCCTCATCAACGGTGTTCTATACCGCAAGTACTTCCCAGGTCTGTACACCAGGTGCCTCCGACCTGAGGAGGCTAAATATTTTATGGGAGAGATTCATGAAGGTATTTGTAGAAATCACTCGGAGGGCAGGCCGTTAGCTCGAAAATTATTCTTGAACGGGTACTATTAGCCCAAGATGCTCAAAGACGCGAGCGAAGTAAGAAATTTGATAGGTGCCAGTGATTCACCACACACCCTCACACCACATTGATCGAGCTAGTACCGATGTCCAATCTGTGGCTATTTATCCATTGGGCGATCGACCTCCTCGGCCTATTCCCTCATAGGACCAACTAGAGGAAATTCCTGGTCGTCGCCATCGATTACTTCACCAAATGGGTGGAAGCCGAGCCCCTCGCCAAAATCACCAAACAACGGATCCAGGACTTTGTCTGGAAGTGCATTATTTGCTGGTTTGGCATCCCAAAGGCTATCGTCTCGGATAATGGAAAGCAGTTCAAAAATGACCTGTTTGTCGAGCTGTGTGCTAGGCTGGGGGATTAGAATGCACTTCTTCTCCTCTGGTTACCCCCAAGCTAACGAACAGGTCGAAGTCACCAACCAGACTATTTTATAGAACCTGAAGACCAGGTTGGACAAATACAAGGGGTTATGGGTGGAAGACCTATACCCCATGTTGTGGGCTTACCATACGACAACCCGAACTCTTACCGGCGAGACACCTTTTGCAATAACATTAGTCTCGGGGGCCGTCATCCCCATCGAGATCGCCATACCTTCGCCCCGTACTGCACGATCATTCAACCAAGATGAAATGAGATAGGCATTGCTCTCAACCTTAACTTGCTCAAAGAAATGAGAGAAAGCGCTCAGATTCATCAAGCAGCCTAGCAACAAAGAATAGCCCGATACTACAATCGCCTGGTGTGGCCTCAATTCTTTGATGTCATTGACCTCGTCTTGAGGAAGGTTATACTGGCCACCAAAGACCAAAACGTCGGGAAGCTAGCACCGAGCTGGGAAGGACCTTACCGGGTTACTCGAATAGCCCAGCCCGGAACCTACAACTTGGAAAACGAAAAAGGGGTACCGCTGAGACACCCTTGGAATATCGAACACCTGAAATGCTATTATCCAAGAAAAGAGCCAACCCCTTAGGTTTGTCAAAAGATTTTTTATTTTGATCTTGGAAAATTGTAATGGAAAGGTCCAAAATTAATGAGAAAGGGTGTTCGGGTTTGGAAACTCTCCAATTTTTCTAAATTCTCCAAGTGTAAAGGAGGAGACGAGCAGCCCGTTGTGCCTAGTGGCCGGGGTGAGCCGTCCTCCCTACTAAGGCAGAGACGAGCAGCCCTCCGTATCGAGAGGCCAGGGGTAAGCCGTCCTCCAACCATTTCTCCGTGTGAAGGTAGTCCTCCCATCGAGGAGATAATTCGACAAAAGACTAGCGTCGCACCAAAGTTGAGGATGAAGCAATCTCATTTAAGGTCGGACCTCCACCTATAAGACGATCACAAAGATCGACAAACCGAGCTCCCTTGATCACCTGGGAGGCAGGACGACCAGTCTGAGTATACCGGGCTCCCATGTTTTGGGTTCAACAACAGGGTCGTTGTGTGTCACAGTCATGTTAGCCGCGTGGCGGAGAAGACCAAAATGAGCCAGCATGCAACCAAACGGTCAGGGTCATCTCATTCGCATGGATAGCGTAAGTGGCAATGAACTACTGAGCTTTCGAGGTTCAAAACCTAACCCCGGGTTGGCTAGTCTCCAAAAAGACGACCACAACAGCTCGGCAAACCAAGCTCTTATGGTCACCTGGGGGGGAGCATGGCTAGCTCTAATACAAGAGATTTTTCTCTGTTTTTCAAAATAATACAAGTGGCTAGAAACCACCGGGTTGAGAATGACCTCGGTCGTTTGGCTGACGACCTTTCGGTCTGATTCAAATGGGTTACTGTTTAAGTTGTTTGAGGTCAGTAACTTTCGTAAACTTGTAGAGAATATTACATCGCATTTGTGAGCAATGAAAATTGATGACCGACCAGGAAAGACGGAACAAGTAGGGCCAGAAAAACAAAACATGCGACATGCAATTGGCAAAAAGGAAGAGTTCTATTCATTGTTTAAAAAATTGTGATTATAAAAAATCGGGACTTTTTCCCGTGATTACAAGCCTGCTCCTCGTCGGGCCGAACAAAAAAAATATGGGAAAAAGAAAACAAAAAAGTCGTGATTGACCGGCTCATCACCTTGCCTGCTCGACCTATGCCTCGTTGATGTCTTCTTGAGAGGGTTCGAGCTGGATCTGCGTGTAGTTGACTTCCGGGAACAGGGGCCGAATCGAGTTGATCGCTTTCTTGAACCCCACCTTAATCACGCTAGTCCTAATCCAGTCCTGGAGCCCGGCGAACTCCTCACTATTCTTCCACTTTGCCACAGCGTCGGCTCGGGCCCACTCCATCTCGGCTGTCTAGCCTTTAGTGATCGTCTCGAGCCGATTGAGGGTGGTCTGCTTCGCAGTCCTTACTCGGGACAGGTCCTTCTCGGCCCGTCTCAACTTCTCGTTCCTCTTGGCCAGATGCTCGTTCCCGACTTGGAGCCTTTCTTGCTCCTTCTGGTACTGGTTCAGGAGATCGACATGCTCGTCCTTCGCTTTCTCCAACCTCTCACATGCCTAGTTGGCGGTATGGAACCAAAGCCCCATCTCGACCGAAGAGTAGAGGGCCTGCGAGGTCGACATGGAAAAGCGTTAAAAAATTAAACCTGTAAGGACCAAGTTTAAAAATATTTTCTAGGTGAAAACTTACTGAGAGCTAGTACCAATACAGGTTAGAGACGAGCCGACAGTCAGACTTCTCAGCAAACCTTGCTCTATCCACCAGGAGAGTTGTCTGGTGGATGAATGTCGGGAGGATAGCTGGAGTCTCCAGGATGCCTTTGTCGATGCGGAGCAAAGTCGTTACAACGAACGGCTCCACCACCTCTTCCTCCTCCTACTCTGGCTCCCCACACCTCGACTGAGTCTCAGTCCGGCTTTTCTTTTGCTTCTCTGCTACAGCCTCAGGCGCCCCTACTTGTTGTGCCGGCCTGGTTGATGGAGCATCTAGAGTCGACCTCGCCTAGTCTGCCGAGCCTTCCTGAGATGGATGGTTGGACCCACCCCCCTTCTTCTTCACACCCTGTGTAGCCAACCAGACTAGCATAGTGACGTCTATAACTACGAGGAAGAAACCAAGAAACATCAATCAGCAATGGAAAATTTCTAAGTGTAAATAATTAGATAGACAGGGGTGAAAAAATGTACTGTTCTTAGAATCATCTTTTAAGGTCGCACTCCGACAAGGATGGGTCACTCCAAAAATAGAGGTCGTATAGGTATGATGTGATTAGGGTGCCAACGTCAAGGAATAGGGTGCTGAAGATCTGATCTCTCTCTGGGAAGATCTTTGAGCACGGCTCGTGCTTCTTGGAAACTAAAAAACGGAAACAAAACAACTCAGAAAAATAAAGCGGGGAGGAAAATAACGTGTTCGAGCTGAAAAGTTTACCCACGGTCCCCCAATGCCTCTGGACTAGGAACTCATACTCTGGCGCCTCGAAGCCCTCCCATTCAGTCCCACCCAGAAAAATAAGTCTAGCTTCCAGTCCTTGATGGAATCGGTGTAGCCCTTGAGGAATTTCCACCGAGCCTAGATGTAACACCAACTCTTCCCACTGGGCATGGACTTCACTTTGAAGATGGCGTGAAACAGCTCAAGTGTCAAAGTGATACCCTCGACCAGGCAGATCACATGGAAAGCCATGACCATGCACATGCTATTGGGGGCAAGTTGTGACGGACACAACCCGAGATCCCAGCAGACCTCCCTCACCCAAGGATGGATGAGAAATCACAGGCCGCCTTGCAGCTGCTAGTCGTAGACCGATATAAACCCTTCCAGTGAGGTACAAGCCTGGTCACCCTCCCCGGGGACGCTTATCACCACCGAGTCAGGGATCGCGTACTTAGAATGCAAGTCTCGAATGGCCTTCTCCGTCAGATCGGATCTCACCTGCTAGACCCAAGCATCCTAAGGGACCTCACAAATCAATCGATAAAAGGTCGAACTCACCCTGGGAGGGTGACCAGACGTCGACGGCTGGGCTACCACCTCCTCAGATGACATAACCTCGGTGTCAAACTCCACGGCTGGACCCGTGTCGAGCTCAACTTTGGGGCCCCTAATAAAGCACGCCTCGCTCCTCGCTCTCATCTATCGAGGCCCACTGGGCATGCCAGAAGGCTGGGAGGTCCCCGTACCGGCCTCTCCCTAGGCCTTTTCAGAAGAAAATGACATCTACTGGATGCCAAAAGCACCTTCAACTCATCAACCTCGGTCGCAAATGAGCTGAGCTCAATCTGCACGACCTGGGGGTCACCCACAGTCTCTTCAGATCCAGACGGGCTGTATCCCGACGAGTTGGACTTAGGCATAGAAGACATAAAGAAAAAGAGATGAAGAGAAGGGAAAGAGAAGTACCGTGCTCGGAGGTCGGGTGCAGCTTTCTCGCTACTCTGGTGAAAAAATGCAGAGAAATGAAGTGTATATTATAGAGGAGCCGAGAAGTTGAATCTTAAAGATGATCGGACGATTCGCAGAGCGTCGATTCATGTGCCATCAGCCATGTATCGCTCATCCGGTCAGGGTGACAGTCAAGCTTCCTGAGGAAGCCGAAAGGCTCGCGACTGGACTAGTCTTTCCTACCGGGCCGGCCTTCGCTTCCGGGCTACGTCATCTCAGCCAGAATCCCTATACTCTGTCAGCTCGGCTGGTCATCCCAGACCATCCGTCATCAGAACCTTCAGCGTCTCATGTTCTATTTTCACGCTAAGGCTTGGGGGGCAACTGATGTAGGTAAAATTGGACCCTCTCCATATGTCCTCCATTTGGACCAACTCTGCCACGTCACTAGTGCTACGTCAGAAACGACCTGAGTAGCCCGGTGAGTAAACAGCCCGAGATGCCTACTCAGGTCGGTAAACATGAAGTATTCGGATCTCTAAGCAGCAATATCATCAGAGTATCGCCGCAAATGACAGGTCAGTGCACCCAGCCTGACCTGCATCTTGTTGCCCGGGCCGACCTGTCTCTCTTGACAAGCTTGGCCCATGGGCTTCACCATCTATAGTGTAAAGGCACATAGCTCTAATCTGCCGCATCGCCCACGCACCTAGCTACTTAACGCTAAATCGAGGTTAAGGCCCTAATCTTGCGGAACGCTAATCACTCTTTGCCTATACGTAAGAGGCTTCACCAACACATTAGAGAGAGAAAAATCTGTCACAGATCGCCTAGTCAAGTCGAGATAATAATCCCCAAACGACCCAATTTCTTCCTCTGAGCTCTTACTCTCATGCTGGAGGGGACACACTGGGAACTCCTTGGCATGTCCTGTGTGCAGGTGACAAATGAGCCCAGACTGCGGCTTGGATAGGAAGACACCAGCTCGGACCACGGGCCGGACAACGCCCGTCCAGTCTGGATCCAAGATTCCAGCAAAGATGAAGATCATCTCGAGATCGACTTCAACCCCCTCTGAAGGGTAACCGGATCATACTGCTGATCGGACCAATTTCCGACACCAACAATTTCAAAATTTTCATTCAAGATTTTTTAATTTCATTCGTTAATAAAAAAAAATAAAAAAAAAATAATAAAAAAAAAAATAATAATAAAAAAAAAAAAAAAAAAAAAAAAAAAAGAAAGAGCACACCAAAATATAGCACTTTCCATTGGAGTGACAAATGCTATACCATAATATAGCAATTTGTTTGGAATTACAACACATCCATTAAAAATGAATTTTTATTTAAAAAAAAAAAAACTCAAGAAATAGAATGACATAAGCCATGGCACATCCAATTTACCAACCATACATTGGACCTCCTACTCGTGTTCGGCCCATCCAACCATGCTCAGCCTTAGGAATTGAGAAACAATTGTTAAGGTCAACTTTCCCGGACAATACCAGTACGAAACAAACTCTATGAAACCCAATAAGGCATATCAAATTATCAATAGTCAATGGCCGTGTCATCTCTATTTCTTTCGACAACTTTTACGGTTCTGAAATTATAATGGAAAGTCCATATCAGAGAAATTAAAAGTGAAGTAACTATTATACGTTCAATTTTAAATGATTTTCAAAACAAAAATTACATTTAAACTGTCATAATTATAGCCTTCTATACTCTTATTTTATATTTCATGGTTTGGGGATTATATATAATTGCCCTTTTTACACTTTGTGCCCCCTCAAGTTTGACCTAAATCTCAATTGGTCCCTATAATTTTAATTTCAACACATAATATATATCAGTTGTTTCAATTAAGGACAAATTGTTAACAATGTTAAAAAATAGATAGAAATTGGTTATGTGCTTGGCACATGATCTTTTCATTATGGGTAATCTTGTCATTTTTCTTTAAAATTAAAGGTAAATTTGTAATTTTCCTTCAAATAATACAATGGAGTCTATTTAAAATGTCATCTAAATTTTAAGGCTAAAATATATATTTTTCTTTTTCTATCCATGCCCAAACCCATCCTCATTTTGACACTCTTGATGGAAACCCATGCCAAACGACCCTATTTTGGAGGAAATCCCCCCCCTCCCCTCTTAGAATCTGAAGTGTTGGCCATGATTATGGGGGACTTTCTTACAATATGGAATCATCTTTTATCATCCTCGATCTTTCAGAACTCCGTTCAATCAGTGTCGATGTTCTGGCAAAAACCGTGCTAGTTCAAGCCAGCGCGACGATAGGAGAAGTTTACTATAGAATATCCCAGAAAAGTAAAGAGTTAGGGTTTCTTACAAGGCTTTGTGCTAGTTGGGTGTCGAGGGCATATTATCGGTGGGGCGTACGGGCCAATGAAGAGGAAATGTAGGCTTGGAGCCAACAGCGTTGTTGATGCCCAAATAGTCGATTCCGATGGGAAAATTATCGATTGCAAAATGATGGGGGAAAACCTTTTCTTGGCACTGGAGGCAAACTTCTCCGGTTGATGCAGAAGAGCTTCCAGAACTAGGTTTGACCTGAAAAGATTGCACCAAAATAAGATGGATAGAATCTGTTTTATATATTGCTGGTTAACCAAGATCCACCAAACCTAAAATTCTCCTCCCAGGAAAATCCACAAGCAAGGTCTATTTCAAGGCCAAATAAGATTTTGTTCTAAGCCCTATTCCAGGGATTGGGGATTGGGCTTGAAGGCCTGTGGAAAAGGTTTCTACAAGAGGAAAATCCATAAATGATACTAAACTCTTACAGTGGAATGATGAGTAAAATCCTTGAATCTATCACCCATTTTCCTCACAGAAAATGGGTTTTATATAAAATACAATATTTGACTAGGTGGGAACAAGAGGGACAAAATAGGTCAGCTCAAAAGCATATGGTTTAGTTCAGAAAATTGTATGACTACATGGGTTTTTACATATTGATATTTCCCAGACAACCTTATGTGAATTACATGGATCTTGATTTAGGGATGAAGAAAAATGAAAAGGCTAGTTTTATGGAGGCGAGCACTTGGGGTACAAAGTATTTAAAGACAATTTCTATAGATTGGTAATGTTGAAGACAAAGGTTGATCCAGAGAATTGGTTATCTACAATGTTTTTGAGTTTAGATGGTGGGACAGACAACTTGTTGGCCAACAGATTTACCCAAGAGAGGAGGTGACTTGGGTAGTTATAAAAATTTAAACAATTAAATTCTCAAACATACAAGTCATCAATTTTCCTAATTGATTATTATCTTATAATACATCAGAAACTTTTTTAACTAAGTGCACACCCAAACAATAAAAATATAGAAAAGTAACACAACGATTTATCCTGCTTCGACAAACTACTATTACCTACATTCGATCCCCTGAGATCCACAGGGCTTTCACAATCCGCTAATCATCTTATTCCTTTACCGGGTAGGAATCAAACCCTTACAATCATTTTCACAGGTTCAGAATTAACCTAATTCTTTTCGTAAACTCATAATCAAACTTTTACACTTTTACACTTTTATCTTTTCACAGGCTCAAGAAGAATCTTATCTTTTTTACCAAGCTAAAGATAAACCTAATTCTATTATAAGAAGAATCAAAACATAATCCTTTTAGCAGGCTAAAGATCAAACCTAATCATTTTCACAAGCTAACGATCAAACCCTAACTATCCTAATTAGATACCGTCCCAAATATTTATAATCCACTCACGCTCGCAAATACAAAAAATTCACAAATTTCTTCTCACATGAACTTCTACCACCTCAAAATAATTATACTCAATTAATGTCCCGAATACTACACGATAGAACTATGTGAGAAATAAATCTAATTTAACTCAATTTAAAATACAGATAATATGTAATCAGATTTTGCAAGAAAAAATCATTTCTTAAGATATGAAAGATTTTCAAATGAGAAAATGATTTTTCACCAACAAATATTCCAAGTAATCAATTAGACAATCTCAGAAAAGTACTTAAACCAACTTGAAAAGATCTCACCTAGATTTCTTTAAAATATATAAGATAGCTTAGTGAAGAACAAAACTGGTAATGAAAACTTTTGCTCGATTGGATCAAGAACTCTTTTAAAATAACTCTCTTTAGAAATGCTTTAGTAAAATATCATTCTCTTTAAAGCAAAGGCTTATTCAAACTCTTTGTTCTTGATTCATTGAAGTTGAAAACATAGGTCTTCTTATATGGAATTCAAACTAAGCCTATATCAGTTAGTTTCCAAAAGATAAGACCAAAAACGGTACTTTAAGACCCCATATATAATATACTACCAAAATAAGTATATTTCATTTAAAAAATACTTCTAGAAGAACCTAATTTAATCCCCAAAACGTTTTAGAATCAAAACTCTTAAATATAGGAGGTAGTTTTACTAATTTAATTTAAAGAATCAACTAATATATGGACCAAATTAATAGGATTTTAAAATATATGACATATAATAGTAATATACTCAAATCTCAAAAAAAAAAAAATCTTTTTTCAACGTTTAAAATCATATGATTTAGGTAAAAGATTATGCAAAACGAAACAGTCAAGTTGACTGAATTAGGCCCCATCGGTTGACCGCCCTACCTTCGGTTGACCAGCCTATGTAATGGTTAAATTTCAGACCGTTGCTTCATTTTTCATCGGTTGATCTTCCTCTTGGTTGGTTGACCGATTCATCCAGTGGCTTTCCTTCTCAATTTTCTTTAGGCCATTTTTTTCGTTTTTCAACCAACCCATTTCGTCGGTTGACCGAATTGACCAGTAACTTGATAACACATTTTCGTTCAAGCTACTGTTTGGATTAGTTGACCAACCCTTTTTGTCAGTTGACTGAATTAACCATGAACTTATTATTTTATGTGTTAAAAATATTTTCTCAATTTAACACTTTATCAAAAACATTTTTAAGATTTTAACACTTTATAAAAATCATTTAGGATCTTAAATTTATCAATTCTTACCATATCTCACATAAGATTATTTATTTTAAAGTGTCATTCATGATCCTAATTCGGGTTGCATTAAAAGTATAAGAGTAATTAGTTATTGTTACCTAAGAATACAAAAAAATCTTTCATGCTCTAAAGAGTCTTCAATATCTTCATTTTGCACCCATCTTGAAACTCTTCATAAAATCTGTCTTGTAAATCTTCAACAATTAACTTTTTTTATTCATTCTTTTTCTCAATTAAATAAAGGGAACTTCTAATTTGAAATCATTCAATAAATCCATTAATCTCATAAAACATCAACGTTTAATTGTCCATTAAAACATTAGGTTCAACACAACTATATTTTGCTGGAGCAGTAGAAGGAAGAAGACGATGAGAATAGAAAAAGAAAAGTATTTTTTTTACCCTTAAAATTTGGAAGACTTTTTAAAAAGACCCTACTAAATTAATTGAAGGAAAATTACATGATTGCCCTTAATTTTAAAGGAAAATAACAAGATTACTCTTAAAGAAAAGATCGTATGCCACGCTCATGATCAATTTCCATCCATTTTCTAACATTGTTAACGATTTGTCCTTTATTGAAACGATTGACGTACTTTAGGGTGTTACATGTTCAAATTGAAACCATAGGGACCAATGTGGGGTTTAGGTCAAACTTGATGGTTGTAAAGTGTACTTCTAAATTTGTTGAATATAACCATAGGATCTTGAAAAAGTCAAAATGATTGTTTCTCATTTTGAACAAGATTTCTTCCTCCAAGAACAACTAAGAGATAAAATTGAAAAAGTCAAAATGATTGTTTCTCATTTTGAACAAGATTTCTTCCTCCAAGAACAACTAAGAGATAAAATTGTTTCTTCTCAGAGCCAAAAATTTAGATCAGAAAATGAAGAAATCCGAGAAAGGAAAGTACTTTTATTACATTTAAATTAAGCATTGGAAATAGAACTTTGGAAGTTCCTGGTATCCAAAGACGTAATTTTAGAAAGGATGTCATTAAATATAAACGATCAAAATGAACCTAAAGGGTGTTCAATACATACTTACATGTATGAGCGCATGGGCTTTTGAAGCTCAAGATGTTTTTTTTTTTTAAACTTTACAACCCTTACTTTTACTTGGGGTTGGTTTTTCGATTAAGATATGAATTTAAATACATGATTCAAATTAGAAGTAGAAAAGCAAATGGAAAGGAATTAAAACTCTACAATTAGATCGAGGGGATAAACTCTTATTCATTTATGATCATTTAAAGATCATTGTATATTTTTCAGTAGACTCCTCGTGGTAAATCATAATTTCATGGTGTATCGTAAAAGGAGAATATCAAACCCCATTAAATATGGTCTGATTGATAATGAGTCATATTTGTTTACCCATTTTGGAAATTTCTCTATTTGGTTGTAACGTATTTACTGAATAAGGTTCATACTAATTCCGTCCTAAAGGACAATATGAGATATGGTGTGGGAAAAAGCCGAGGCTCAAGTTATTGATATTTGGATGGTCAATCTCATAACCGACAAGTTGGAGTTGAGAATTCTCAAATGTGGGTTTGAAATATAACCATAGAAACTACAGTACACCACTTCTATCATTCGAGTAAATAAAAGTTGTTTGTGAAAATGTTATAAGTTGAGAGAAATAGTTTCTCGAAGATTTTAACATTAATGAAAGATAAAAATAGACGAGGTGTTAAACACCTTATTAACCAACAAGAGAGTTTCTTATGAACCTTTTACAGTAAATACACCTAGCCCACAAATTCTTTGTATTGATGTGCGAGATTCATGTCATCTAGTAGATGTAGTAGATATATCAATCAAGGTGATAGGAGTTTCTTTCGGTGGGAGGTAACAGACTTATATTTACAAGGATGATGATGTTGGACATCATGAAGAGAAAATGACTATAAGGTTGCGTTTGGATGAGGGATTTGTTAAATGATGGAATTTCAAAATCTTGAATTTTGAAATTCCATCATTTAACAAATTCCTTATTTAAATAACTATTTGAATTGAAATATTTGATCGTGTAATTTACAATTCTCTTATTTGGATAGATAAAGTATTTATAAACAGAATTGTTGATCCACAAATGATCATCATAATAAAACAAAAAGCGGATAGAATAATCTAATCTGAAATCCTGTAAAAAAAAAAAGATGGCTCCAAATTATGCTCCGCTGATATGAAAGCAATAACACTTCCATGTAAGAAAAAACAATGCATATCAAACACACCAAATGTAAGGTTATCGTTTCCATACAAAATGAAAAATAAAAGAACACGAACAAAAATTGAAAGGCATCGAACTTCAGTGGACAAGGAACCCTACAAGCCAAAAAATGTATAAAGCACTGATTAAGGGATAATTCTCAATGCACACAATCTGAAATCTCATTGATAATTCGCAAAACGATCATCATTAGAAAATAAAAAGGTAAATTGGCCAATCTAATTTGAAATCGCAATAGCCCAAAACAAAACCTCCAACGCTATGAGAAGCAAGAACACATCCATGTCACAACAGAATAATCGATTAAATACATAATTCGCCAAATTAACAAACAAGGAGAGACACATGTGCCGATGTGCGTGCACAGATTCCCTTTCGCGAAGAAATCTCCACAGTCATGCGTTTATGCGAGTAGAGAGAGAAAATTGATAGACCCTTCAATAACTAACCTAATTGAGTTTAAGGATAGATATAGAGCAGAGCCTGAAGATGATGGACGGCGACAACCAAGAAGCAGGAGAAGGAAGACGGCGGCAATGGGCGACCAAGAAGCAAGAGACGAAGAAGATCGAGGGCTCAGGTCATCGGCGGTCGTCGCAAAGAAGGGGCTCAGGTCATCGGTGGTCATTGCGAAGGAGAAGGACGACGAGAGGGCTCGGGTCGTCACGAAAGAGATAGAAACGAGAAGAAGAAGAAGATGGACGAAAGAGGCTCAGGTCGTCGCGAAGGAGATGGAGACGAGAAGAAGATGGACAATTTGTGAAATTCTCCATTGGGTGGATTTGGGAAATAACACCAATTTCAAGGTCATTTGACAAATTCTTTTTTATAAATACCCAAACAAGTTATTTGTTAAAAAAGAATTTTGAAATCCTCACCCAAATGAAATATCTCCCCCAAATCCCTTACCCAAACACAACCTAAAAATCATAGATGGATTGTATGTATAGCTAACCGAGCATAGGCTCAGATGGTAAGATGAACATACGCAAAGTAAGGTTAATAGCGATGAGGTATTACAGTATCAAGAAATTGATATTGTATAGAACCTTAATGCCGATAACCATGTTAAGGACCATTAAGATTTTAATAAACATTATAGTACGATTTGGATTATAAAGTCTAGCAGATTAATGTAGAAATCTCAATGCCAACACTATAGAAGATATTTACAGATCAGACTTTATAATGGTTGACAAAAGTCAAGAAGTGTGCCAGTTATAAATGTTCATTTATGGACTAAGGTATAATTTCCCTAATCTGGATCATTCATTTTTTACAAAGCCATTAAAATCTTTTGACTATGTTAAGAACAAAGGATGATACAAGTGTGTACACTAATAGGATGGATAAGAAGAAGTTTCCAATTTATAGACAATACTCCAATCTTAGAATGTTATCTCTGGTTGAGGTATAATTTTCAATAAAGATTTTCCATAACGATTTGGAAACAACTTCCTTAATACTAGGTAAAAAGGTCTATGAGATAGATTAAAGGATACAAAATTTTAAATCTCAGTATATAGAGTTGGTGGAACAAATTGATAATGAGGACCCTACCAGTCCATCATGGGATTGGTCTCTTAATGGTGTGAGTTCAAAAGACTCTGGTCTAGAGAGATACAATGAGTATAATTCCACATGTTTTGACAATTGGAAGTCACATGTGTTTTATGCTATAAACTAAGAATTGATATCAAGTACGCTCTCAGCTTGATCAACGTATATTAATTTCATTCACAAAGAGTATTGAATGATAAAGAAATATATTCTAAAGTACTTTAGAAGAATTATATATAAATTTCAATGATATCGGGAATGCGAACACAGATTAATGGATTCATGGCATCGAATTTCAAATTCGATTTGGATAACTATTAGCCTTTTTCAGGATATTCTTATATCTTGATAGGTGAGGTCGTTAGTGAAAAAGTAATGGATGAGATCCAGAACTTCAAATTCTATAAGGATTTTGAAGTTCATTGGATCAACTTGGTTCCAACCATTGAGTCACAATACCTGTGTATTATGACAACAGTGAGGCTATAGATCAGGCCCAGAAACCTAGAACACGTTTTAAGCCCCCACAAGTAGCATTCCATAAATTACCTACCAAAACTCATCCATTAAGTTATCTCCAATTTAAGTAATGTCTTAAAACACTCCAAAACAACCTTCATCCACTTAAAAATGGGATCCAATTCTTGTCATCTTCCAAACATGGTGGGAAATGAGGTAAATTGCTACTAAATGCATTCTTAAGAATTTTAATTAAGTCCAAAACTGTATTTTTTTTTTCGTTTTAACTTGATGATAATAAAATAAAAAGTGAAAAACAACAACTTATTTTATCCCTAAAAAGTAGATAATACATCTTATTTGATCCCTAAAGAGTGAAAAACAAAACTTGAAATTGCTTATCGATTTCATACATTTTCGAAAATGCCCAAATTTTGAGGTGCAAAACGAATTTTTCCAAACACTTCAATTTCAATTGATTTTCTTAAAATTGACTTTTGAAAAGTGAAATTCATTAAATAAAACATGACATATATTTTTAACATTTAGTCCAATTTGATCAACTGAGCCCAAAAACAACTTTTGTTAAAATTCTATTTTAACCCAAAGTTTTTGTTTGACTTATTGAACCTCACTTGGACATCCGATTTGAGTTTTTATAGAATTATAATTATTATCAAATAATTAATTATAAAATTAGAATCCCAAATGAACCCTTTGAATGTGGATTTGATGTTGCTCAAAATTCCAATCAAAGCGCCCCAAACTTTTCAATTTTTTTTCTCAATTAACTTATTCAGGGACGATTTGGAATTGTAGAACTTTCATTATGATTAGTTTGGACTTAATTAAACTCAACTTAGAACCTCAGGGCCCTAAATTAATATTTCAAAGTTTTAATTTAGTCCCATAACTTCTTGAATTGTAAATAATTTTCTATCGACTTTCAAAACGCTCAATTATAATTCAAAATATTTGATTGGGTATATTGTTGCCTTAATTGAACTTTTGAAAGACTAATTTAAAACCCACATGTTTTAGTTCATTCTTTTCAATTTTCAATTTAGTCTTTAAAGTTCCAATTGCAAATTTATGAACTCAAATTAATTCTTAAAATCTTCAAATTGGGACTTTCCATTTTAATTTGGACATTTTAAAATTAATAAAAATTGAATACAAAAAAAATATTATTTTATAATTAATATTTTTTAAATAAAATTCCATGTTCCAGCAGGATATAGTGCGTTGTCTATAGTTTACTATGTTAGTGGTGAGTTTTAAAGTTCTTTTTGTTTGGTTGGTTTTCCCATGTTTTTATTATTGCTACTCCTGTGATAATGTAAAAATCTTATCCTAAATGTAATGGCTTCATGATGGATTCTAATAATTATACACGTAGTATTTTGTCCACCCCTCCCCCGAGACACTCACGTGACTTAAAATAATATCCCGTAGCAAAAACAGATTTTTCAATTTTTAAAATTTTCAGCTGTCCTATGGGAAAAATCATCATTTTGTAACAAAAATTTTCAAAAAATAATTCAATGCAAAATAAATACAAACATTTTTTTTTAAAAAAAAAAACAAAATAAATAAAAAATAAAATTGGATCATCGATCGATCACCCCGAGAGTGAGCGATTGACACCGAATTTTTCCCAAATATTTTTCAAGGCTAGACACATGCAAACATGTTTTAAAATAAATAATTTATAGCCAATCAAACACCCCTAGAGTGAGTGATTGAGTTCAAATTTCTTCAAGGGTATTATAGGAATAAATTAAAGTTCACTGTTATCCATGGTAGTGAAGGAACCATATCACAATATTTACGCAGGAAATATAAAAAATTAAATCACAATTAATATCATATTCTTTAAATGTGGATCTATCTGTATCAACATAAATAAAATAAAAACAATAATAGATTAAATCATATTTAATCAAGTAGCGCTTCTATTGTTTCAGTCTCAAGCTCCGTAATTTCCAATGTGTGATTTGATTAGGCTCTTCCAAAAGCAATTACATCTTAATTGGTTTCGACAGGAAAGAAAAAGTTCTCCTAAAAAAAACACAAATATCTTGACTATAACAGTATCCATAGAAAAAAAAACAGTAGGAATAGTGTTCTTATGATTTCTAAGAATCTGATTCTAATCTCAAGATCCTAAAAGTATATCTGTTTTGAATCTTGGTCGTACTAAGATTCAAAACAGTGGAAGAAAGATAAAAAGAATGAGAAATAAACTGAGATGATAATGATGTCTGAAATTTACATGGGGCGGCCATAAAGGCCTTCCCTTTATATACACATTATTCATGTTTCAAAATCATGGACCCTTTATTTTTATGATCACGTTTGGCCCCCGAGCTTCTAAATAGTTCAATATTACTACCCATTCATTTTCAAGGACTTTTTCAACTTCTATTTTCTATTATGTGTGACCCATTAGGTTCATAAAAAAAGTTGGATGGTTAAAATAATTAATTATTTAATTAATTTTACTAATTAAAATTGGAATAGTTCCACTTTTTGCCTTCCGGAAGAAACATTTTTCCTAAGGCATCTCCTTCGACTGTAAGTCATATCTATCCACATATCACAACCATGTCCAGTTGATATTCACCTAGAAAATCTCCTCAAGTATATTTTTTGTATTATACGATCTCTCTAACTTGTATTCAAGAAAGGACTAACAGTGTATGGATATAGTCAAAAACCTTAGTCCAATCAAATTATATTGATTGATAATATAATTTCTCGTAACACCAATTGAAATAACATCTCATTCATCGCACTTTTATGACCACAAATTTGGGTGAATTAAATTAAATTAATTCACATAAGATATGTCTCTCTTTATTGAAAGTGATAGATATTATCTTATATACTCACATATTCACATGTATGTATACCTTTGAAGTTTTGTAGCTAGAAAGAAACACTATGTATTATTAAAGTATAACAACTCATACATGTAATATGCAGTACCTCAAATCAAAAGATCACAAATACAATCGCAATCGGACATTCTATTTTAACATAGAGCAAAGCTAACATGCAGGATATCAACAATGACCACGTTCGGTTCCTTACTAAATCAGTAAGTTCCCTTGTGGTTGTTTCTATTATCTTATACTAATGGTTTGAGACTTATCATTCTCATAAGCGAAAAACACCCCAAAAAACAAACCTAGATTGTTGAAGACCAGTTTCAACAATCCAATACTGATTTAGAAGAATTTAGAATACAATTTACCAAATATCTTTGGTCTTCACCTTTTAATCACTTTAAAAAGTTAAGACATTTCAACTTTATATTCATGATCTACAACAACATTGATATAATAAGTGATGTTGCCAAAAAAATCTTCGGTACATGTTACAGCTCCTTACGTACTAAAAACTTCCGCAACTTGCAATCCAACTTGCAAAACGAATTAGTTTTAGGAGGGGCGCACCAGTGTGGTGTCGGCCAAAAAATCTCTGGCATAAGAATAAAATCAAATTGCTTTTAAGAAATAATAAAAGCTTTAGAGTATTATGAATATAATATTGAGAGTTATATATTTTGATACCTATCTTTCCTGTATATATTTAAGCCAACTACCCTTGTAATCGTCATTGCCATGATCTTCTCCACATTCCATACTTAATTGACGTGAATGTTGCCTGTGCTCCCATCACGGGGATGTTGCATTAATCGCGTCTATGCATAGGGCGGAGGGTAGGTGAGACAACGGTTATCGTTGACCTTCCATCCTTAGATTTGATACCCATGCGTTTATTAAAAGGCTTCATTTTGTACTCGATCAGCCTGTATGTGCAGCTGGGCTTCATTAGAAGACTAGGCACTTTATGTCTTAGGCTATTAGAGCAATCGGTCCATAATCAATTATTGGATCGTAAATCCACCCCTATCTTGTCGGATTCTGTCCACTGACCTGACCCACCTTCTTAACACCAGTTTCATAATTCACATGTGGAAAATTTTCCCACATCAATAAGTAATAATATCAAAATAACTTTTATTAATAGTTGAAATTGAAATATTTTACAGAAAAAAACCACCAAATGAATGAATACAAAATTGACTATTGGGCTTACATTCAACAGGTAGAATCCATTAATTTCTTCAACAAGGTACAATTGAATCTTTAATTATTTATAAAAAAAAAATGATAGGAAAAATTCAAGGCTTAATTTATCATTTTTGGAGCCAATTTGTAATAAACCTTCAATCGAAATATGAATAAAAAAATAATAATTTCTTGATTAAATGTTTTAATAAATCAAAAAAGGTTTTGAAAAACCAAATTTTGATAATAGTTGCTTCGATCATAATTAAAAGTCTTTTATCCAAATAATTTAATCAAATAAAATTCAATTTCAAATTATTTGGACTTAATTGAATCAAATATTTCAACTTAAATTCAATAAAGTCTAATTAAAAAGGGAAAAATACCAAATAGTTTTCGACTTAATTGAATCAAATATTTCAACTTAAATTCAATAAAGTCTAATTAAAAAGGAAAAAATACCAAATAGTTTTCCTAAAAGGGTAAATCTATAAGATAGTCCCACTACTTTTTTTTTTGCACAGGATGGTGCTTAAAAAAACACTGGTTTGCACATGATAGTCCTAAATATTTTGAAATGACGATTTTACCCTTTTTCCCTTCTTTGTCTTTTCAGACCACAGCCGATCGATGAAGAAAATCGCGTCGAATAGCACTCCCTCATCTGCTCTTCCACCCTGTCGATCGTCGCCCTAGAAATCTACTCCTCTTCCGCCTCATCTTCCCCGTTACCCACTTGCATCGGCTCATTATCGTCGTCGTCGATATCCTGGTCATTGCTGATGGGGGATGTAACGGAGTTCTCCGCCGCTAGGAGAGGCGGTGATAGTAAGTGGTTGAGTTGCAAACTTGTTTGGGAGAGGAAGGAAGAAAGGCCGTGGTAGGCAGAGTGAAGTGTGGAGTAGATTTGGACGATTTGGGATTGATCTGCGGTGGTTGGGAGTTGTTTGGCCATTAGGGTTGTTTGTTCTAGAGCTATTACCAGCTCTGTTAATAGCGGCGACTCTTTTGTCACCATGTCCATCGTGTCCATTCTCTCTCTAAATCTCTCTGAATCTCTATATCTAGGAGAATCACAAACTGTTGACCTATTCTACTCTATAGTAGGGGAAAATTTTCATGCGATCTGTGTGATTGTAAACACGCAATATGAGGATGAACAGATTGGTTTGCTGGTCCTGGTTCAGATCTAAGTAGTGGTCCTAGTTTGTCGATCTTGGTTCAGATCTGAGGGTGAACAAATCTATGCGATTAGAAACACGCAAATCTACAATCAACCAGAACGAACAAATCTGCAACCAAATCTGAATCGAATCAAGTAAAAATCAAATGAAAATTCGCAATCAGAGATTAAATCAGGTGTATGTTTTTCTATCTGATTAACCGTCGGCGGTGTATGTTCGTTGCTATTCTGTTCCATATCCAGACGTTGAGTTGTGAGATTATCTTCTTTGGCTCCTATTACGTCATGGCTATGGAGCTTTGAAGTCGGTGAGCTCACCGATAGCCAGATCTGTTCAAGATATGGCCGCGATGTCAAGTATCGAAGGGTGAAGTGGAGGGTCAGGACGAAGATGCTGAGGAGTTCTTGTGTCCATTAGGGTTTTGGAGGTGATGTAACCAACGGAAAATGATTTGTATTGATTTGGTTGATTTGTTTGGATTGTGTTAGATTGAATTGTTTGGATTGATTTGAATAAAATTTAGTGTTCATTTGGTTGAATTGATTTGGTTTGTATTTATAAAAATATGCATATGAATATAAGATAGAAGAATTATCAATTTGAATGAAAAATTGGAATTTAATACGACCTTGTGTTATATTCAACACAAGAACGTGTGGAATATAACATGAATGTAAGATAGAGGAATTATCAATTTGAGTGAAAAAATTAAAATGTAACACGATCTCGTATTATATTCAACACGAGATCATGTTGAATATAACATGATTTGAATTTGTGTTGAATGTAACATGATCTAAAATTGTGTTGAATATAACACGACCCTCATGTTGAATATAATACAAGAGGTAAAATCGTCACAAAAAAATAAAATGACTATTTTGTAATATATTTTTAAAAAATGTGTATTTGATAGTTTCATCTTCATATATAAGGATTTTTTTATAACTGCTCTATTAAAAATTGGAAAATAAAAAAAACTTGAAAACTAAATTAGAATAGAATTTTGTCATCCCAATGTCATCAAATGATATCAGCAAGTGCCATCATCATGACATCATCCTTTCCAATAAAAAATGGACGTTCGGCACCTAAAATCTAATTTTATTTCAAAAAATCATTTAGAAACATTAAAACCCATTTTTAATCATTTTAAAAAAAAATATAGAATCTGCCACCTAGCCCAGTCTGTTCAACAGAACGGACAACTATGAGATTCCATAAACCGGACCAATCAAAATCTATCACCTAGGCGGTAGGGCTGCACCCTGGAGTGCGGCCATACCCTGGGGCCTCGTTTGGGAAGGCAACCATACCCTAATTTGCGTTTAAAAAAGCCTATATGTTTGTTCACCGGGAGTCAAGTCCAAGGGGGTGAAAGTGAAGGCTATATTCTGCCTTAGTAATCTCCTACTATCAGAACACCTGAATTCTTACCAAAAAAAATAAAAATATAAGGTTCAAATCCCTCCTTCAAGATAGGCGTACTGGTTTTTTACAAGTGCTTTAAATTTTAATGTCTCTCTTCTACTCCTAGGCCCTTTTCTATGGCCCTTTTCTTCTTTATATGCAACACATTCTAAGTGTAGCAATATTTGTCGAGAGATAGGTTACTTATTTACTGCGTTGGTGGCGTTGGTAACCATGGTGGCGTTTGGTTAGTGTTCTCACTTTTCTGAATCCAACTGGAATAAGTTGGATTGAGTTGAATTGAGTTGGGTTAAGAATTTTAGGAACAAAATTACGTTTGGTAACGACAATTTTTGTTTTGTGCTGAGAACAGAATGTATTTGGTAACGATTTTATCCTAAAACTAATTTTTTTTTTGTGTTTAGCGGCGGTTTGCGGAGGCCGGCGACGGCGGTGGTGGCCGGACAGCCGGATGCCGGCGACGGCGGTGGCGGCAGACGGCGGCGGCCGGTAACCAGCGGCGGGTGGTCGTCGTACGGTGGCAGGAGTTGAGAACTTTGGGTTGAGTTTTTTTGGTACAAAAAAAAAAAAAATTATTTCTCATTTCCTTAACATTTTGAGAATCAATTCCTATTTTTTGGGTTGGATTGGGTTGAGTTGAGTTTTGTATTTGCCAAATGCGTTCCCAAAAATTAAACTCAAAATTTTTGGATTGAGTTAGGTTGAGTTTAGTTGGGAACACTAACAAAACGGGGTCAAAGGGATTTGGAATGCTTTTGATAAGGAATTCTACGCCTTAGAATCTTTTACTTATCTCAATTTACATATTGTGATTTACTTATAATTTGTTAGGAAATTTTACTTCCTAATTTATTTTGAGCAAGATATTATTAACTCAATTATATTTACTATTTAAATTTAATGGGCTAAAATTAAGTAATTTAATTAATTTGCGTAACTCCATAGACTACTGAAAAGAATGTAGATTAAATATGTAGATACCGAAAACTGTTAGAGTGATTAGGGGGTTATGAGAACCCTAATCACACCATATATATAGATAATATTAGAGTTATAATTCTCAATATATCAAATCACTTAACGGCTCTCTTCTCCCCATCTGAAAGAGAATCGCGAGTCCCATTGAGGAATTCCGGAGATTTGGTTGAGGAAGATCACGTACCCGCTCGATCCGTGCCCTACTCGTGATCGATCATCATAGATTTTCGCATTAGTAGTTGATTGTTCAGAATGAATCCAGGTACGCGATTTACGTATATATTAGAACTCTTGATGATTTAACATGATGATTTAGGTGTTATAGAATCTATAGGGATGAAATCCCAACAAATGATATCAGAGTCTGCTTCATGTTAAATCATTAGAGTTTATAATTTTATTTTATTTTTTTGATGTTCATGATTTTAGGGGGTAATCATAAATCCGGATATCCCTTTGGATTTTAATCCATATATATTAAACATGAAATTATCATGAACATCGAAAGTCGCAACAGAACCAATTTCACTAGATATTGAACGGAACCCATATAATAATATAATGTTAGTATTATATTCCATCTAATAAATGGATTCTGCAAAGAATATAGGGGCATTTGTTTTTTTTTTTCTTGCAGCATAAGGTTTCCAAGTTTTTTTTGTTTTTTTATGTGTTTTGCTAACACTGGACAGTTTATGGGTTTATTGGTGTTACAAGTTTATGGGTTTAATCGAACTGCAGTTTATAGTTGAAAAAATAAATAATTAAATAAAGAATTGGAGAAAGCAGAACATGCATGTGAATGCAATTATTATTTTTATTTATTTTTTTATTACACAAATTGTCTTATATCTTGAAATAAATTAATTGAAGCAATATATTGACAAAATAACCTCTATTGTATAGATTTGTTTATTTTAAGATATTAAGATGTGGATGTTTGTTACTTATGCAAACCATATCCGGCCCAAAAAAAGGTTATTGTTTAATTAAATAATAGACATTGTTTTTTACATTAGTATAGTTATTATTTATGCAATCAACAATCGGCCCAAAGAAAGGTTATTATTTGGCCAAATAACAAACGCACATGCGAGAATAAATGTGTGATGATTATCAAGTTTCCATGTGAACAATAAATCGGTCCAATGAAAGACTTATTGTTTGACATGACTTATTATCAACATTTGATTCCTACATTGAGAGTACCAATTACAATTAATTCCTCTATCCAATTATTAGGAATTAATATTGTGCTAGGTATCTTGAAATGGGTCCCCAAATTTAGATTAATTGTTCATGTCTAGTTTTATTATTTTATGATATGCTTATATGTGTGCTTATTTATTTTGTTCTCTATACAGTTTCTATTGCTACTGCTACGAATGATTTTGACCAAGTTAGTGACATCCCAATACTGAGTGGGATGAACTTCAAAGTCTGGAAAGAAACCCCGAAAATTATTCTCGGTTGTATGGATTTGGATCAAGTGCTTTCGGAGGATCGACCTACTTCTACTCTGGAAAACTTCAATGAGGTTAAAATAAATAAAAAAAAAGTGGGATCAATCTAACTTGATGTGTTTGATGATCATGAAGCGCTCTATTCCGAAAGCGTTTCGGGCTCTATTATTGAGAGCAAGAGTGTCAAGAAGTTCCTGGACAAAATTGAGCAATATTTTGCCAAAAAAGAAAAGTCGGAGGCGAGTAACCTTCTTAGTAAACTCGTCGCGAAGAAGTATAAAGGTAAAGGGAACATAAGAGAGTACATTATGGAGATGTCTAATTTTGCTCGTGCACTTAGTTTTGATATATTTTCCTGCACACTTTGGGCAATTCCAAGTGAGTTATAATACTCATAAGGATAAATGGTCCATCAATGAGTTTATATCTCACTGTGTGCAAGAAGAAGAGAGACAACAACGAGATAAGACTAAAGTGTTCACTTGGCCTCGACCTCTCAGAGCAAGAAAAAGAAGAGAGCTAAGGTTGCTATAAAAGGATCTTCTTAGTGGAAGAAACAAAAGAAGCAGGATGAAGACTTTACCTACTACTTCTATAAGAAGACGGGACACATGAAAAATGAGTGTTCTAAGTACCCTAGGCGTGCAAAGAAGGGTAGGTTTCTAATTGTGGTTTGTTTTTAAGTTAATTTAGTTTATGTACCTATGGATACTTGGTGGGTTGATTATAGTGCTACGACTCAGATCAGTATGACTATGCACGATTGCATGTGGAGCCGACTGCCAAAGGATGCTGAAAGATTCATCTTTGTGGGCGATGACAATAAAATTACAGTGGAAGATATAGGGACTTTTAGATTACAATTGAAAATAGAATTTTATTTGAATTTGTATGAAACATTTGTTGCACCGTCTTTTACACAGAATTTAATTTCTATTTCTAGTTTGGATAAATCAGGTTTAACTTATTCTTTCAAAAATAATAAAGTTAGTCTCTATCAAAGTTCAAATTTTATTGATTTTGGTTCTTTGATTGATAATTTATATATGCTTGACATTAGTTCCTATAACGAAATACTGCAAATAAGTTCATGTGGTGCAAAGCGAAAGTTAAATGAGAATTCTGCCATCTTATGGCATAAGCGCTTAGGTCATATCTCCAAACAGAGAATTCAAAGGCTTGTGTCTTATAAAATTCTTGAACCCCTAGATTTAATAGACTTTCAAGTTTATATTGAGTACATCAAGGGGAAACGAACAAACGAAAGAAAATTAGGTGCCAAGAGAGTTACAGATGTCTTATAATTAATACATACAGATATATGTGGTCTATTCCATATGTATTCATGGAATGGACAATAGTGATTTATTACATTTATAGATGACTACTATCGTTATGGGTACCTATATTTGATTTATGATAAGTCTCAATCCTTGGACGTTTTGAAATCTTTCAAAGCTGAAGTTGAACTTCAATTTTGGAAATAAAATTAAGGTTGTCAAATCGAACCATAGTAGAGAATACTACGGGAGAAATGACGGATCAGGAGAACAACGTCCAGGACCCTTCGCGATTTTTCTCAATGAATGTGGAATTGTTCCGCAATACACCATGTCGAGCAAACCTAGCATGAACGGTGTTGCAAAGTAACAAAACTGGACTCTTAAGGATATAGTAAGGAGTATGATTTGTTATTCCTCCTTGCCGGAGTCACTTTGTGGAGAAGCTTTAAAGATTGCAGTATACATTCTTAACAGGGTACCCAACAAAGTAGTTGCGAAAACCTCCTCTGAGCTTTGGACAGATAAGAATCCTAGCATTAGACAATTGCACATTTGGGGTTATCCAGCTGAGACACAGCCTCATAGACCACATAAACGAAAACTTGACTCAAGAATGGTTAGCTGTTATTTTGTTGGTTATGCTGAGCGCTCTCAGGACTTCAAGTTTTACGATCCCACATCAAGATCCTTCTTTGAAACGGAAAATGCAAGATTCCTTGAGGGTGTTGAGTTTGAGACGGAAGGAAACATAAGGAATGTTGTCTTTGAAGAAGAATCTGCAATTGATGGTGATTAGGTCTCTGTACCTATTTCTATTTAAGACACAGTTTTCTTGGAAGGGAACCTGTTATTTATGGTGATCAGGTCTCTATACCTATTGTTGTTTAATAAATAGTTCCGGCTCCAAATGACAATGCTCAGGCTCAGGCTCAGGCTCTCATTCCTAATATTGTTCTAGAACAAGACAACAATGAGATTCTTCCTCAAACACAACCTATGGAACAAACTCAACAACCTCAAGAAGTGCCATTAAGGAGATCCATTAGGGAGAGGAGAATTCCAATTTTGGAAGAATATATTATCTTTCTCCAAGAACACGAGGATGGGGTTGGTTTAGTAGAAGATAACCCAATCAACTTTTGTCAAACCATGCGTAGCTCTAACTTTCAAAAATGGGTTGATTCCATGAAGGATGAGTCGAAGTCTATAAAATACAATGAAGTTTGTGATCTCGTCGAGTTACCTTAAGGTGTGAAACCCATAGTATGTAAATGGATATTTAAAACCAAGAGGGCTTTAAAGGGTAACATCGAAAGATATAAAGCTCGTCTATTCATCAAAAGCTTTACTAAGAAGGAAGACATGAACTACAAAGAGACTTTATTTCCGGTATATTTGAAAGAATCTTTTACATTTGACCCTATAAGGTTTGGAAAAAATATTTACATTTTGACCCCTCAATGTTTCATTCAAAAATCGAAAATGCATTGAATCATATTAGAATTGCAAATTGCATATTCATTTCTCAAAAACATGACATTATATATTTAATTTAATTTCTTTCATTCTTTAATATCATTACATTTCACATGCAAGTTAATTCATATGCCACATGCATATTTAAAAATCATGAAAATTAACATGTCATATACATATTAAGTTAGCATTTTACATGTCAAATACATGTCCACTAATATGTCACATTTGTATTTAGAAAATGATTAAATTGATAACATATCAAATACATGTTAAACTTGAAGGAATCGAATATTAAAAACACTTAATTTACGCAGCTGATAAAAAAAAAATTAAATCACGACTTATATCATGTTCCTCTAAGCCATATCTATCCTTATCAACATAAAATAAATATAAAATTCATAAATTAAATGATATTTAATTCAATTACCTCTTCTAGTGATTCATACTCAAAGTCAGTAGTTCTTGAGCCTTGATTAGAGAAGACACTTCTAAGAGAGGTTTAAGTTGATTAGGTACTGGCAATAGAGATTGATTCTCTCAAAAGCAATACAATTGTTTTCCTCTAACAATATCCATAGATAAAACTCAAGTAGAATAGTGTTCTTAAGATTTCTAAGAATCTAATTCTACTAGCTTTTTATGATGTGTTGCATTAAATATCATTTTTTTTCTTTGATTCTGTGGACTCGGATGCGGACTTCAGATCCCACCATTGGATCTTCTAATGTTGGATCCCTTTGTTGTTTCCGCTCCCTCATACCAAGGATCTCACTAGTTCACACAAGTTCATATGAGTTTAAACGTACTGAAGTGGCAAGCGAATGAGCTCATCAAACAACGTTTTTTAGCTTTTAGATCTGATTTGAATCTAGGTGGTAGTAAGATTCAAATCAGTAATGCAGACACAAAAAAAATGAAGAATCTCGGACACTTAGGGTTGTAAGACTCGAGTTTTGCATGGGCATAATTTTTAGTTGCATTTTAGAACATTTAGAAAATAATGGGGTGCATTGTGTCATTTAATAGTTGTTTTAAAAAAAAAAATTAGGGGTCAATTATAATTTTTAAAATAGTAATTTTAAATTTTGGGCTCAAATGATACCTTAAAGAGATTTGGAGGGAGATGAGTGTAATTTGGCAAAAAAATATAATAGTCTAATTCAATTGGGATAAAGATCAAACCAAAAAAAAAAATCCTTATCTCAAATCGTGGATAAGGTAAAAACAAATTAATAAATAAATAAAAATAATAATGTTGTGGACGTGAACTTGCAGTTAAAAAAAAAAAGGACAAACCGGCGGTAGAGCAACTTGACATATATGTGGGTGTGGGTGTGGGTGTGTATATATATATATACTTACTATACAACGACAGACGAAAAAAAAAAAAATAGGGAATTCATATTTTTCTTCATTCTTATATATATACTAGGGAATAACCCATGCCTGAAGGCACGGGCGAAAAAAACTCTATCTATACAATATTCTACATATGTTTTTATTAAAAATCAACAATAATTAACATTTAAATATCACTATCTAATAACCTAGATATTTGTCTATTAAAATAATACCGCAATTTATAGTCCTCTTGATTAATCGTACAATCGCTCAATCCAGTAGATTCCAATTATGTATAGTAAAATTCAGATCAACGTTTTGTTCACATAAATAGAAAATGAAGAAAACTTATTTGTTATTGACTGAGATCTCTAGTCATGGAGTAGGACATTTAATTGATCAAAGGACATATGTAAAGTTTGATTAGTGTTTCTGCGAACAAAAATAAAAAACACAGGTGGCATTTGCTTAGTGTTTTTGGGAACAGAAATAAAAGATACATGTGGCGTTTGTTTAGTGCTTTTGTTTCCATATTTATGTTTTTGCTTTTTGTTCTGCTCCTTGAAATTTGGAACAAATTTCTACGAACAAAATAGTGTTGTTCCAAGATTTTTTTTTTTTTTAAGTTTGTTTCCATATTTTTTTGTTCTCAATTTTCTAAAAAAGGAAATAGAAATCAAGGAACAAAAATGGCAAACAAATAGGACCACTGGAACCCAAAAAAAAACATTTTTTTGTTCCTTGCTTTGGAACAATTTTTTTTGGAATGGTACACAATTGTTTTCCACCGTTGTCTTTTTGCTCCGAATAATCTAGGATGAGAGAGAAAAATTTGAAAAAAGAAACACCAACTTTAGCATAAAAAAATACAGAGAAATGGTGAATATAAATTACATTATTATCATTCTTAATATAACACGCATAAAAATTCAATTATTGGAATTCTTAATTTTTTCAACAAATCAAACAAACTAACACACTATAACACACATAAAAATTAAGTTTAACAGAAGTCAAATATGCGATTATAATATCTAAAAAAAAACAATTCGTCAAAATTTTAAGAGGAAAAGAGAGACCTCAAGTAATTGAATTTACAAATTATCATCAGTTGATAGTCACTGTACCTGAAATTGGAGTAAAAGAAAAAATAGATCTGCAAATTTTCTCAATTTCATGAATAAAAATTTCACTAACTCAAACTTGAAAGGGAAAAATAACTCCCCTTATACCAAAAATTGATGAGTCAAATTTAAACTCTAATGAGAGTATGAACTACCTTTATGGAAAATGGAGTAGAGGCAGATCCAGACCAAGCAACATGTCTATCATGATTCTCAGAGCGAGAACGAAGTTAGTGACAAGCAGATGAAGACGCCCAGGTTACTTACATTCATACTATGTTGTCTCTCCATTGTACACAAACACATGCAAATATAGAGAAATTGAGGTAATTCATAACTAAACAAACTCATTAGCCAAATCAATCACATATTAGAAGTTTGCTTTGTGTTTCTGTTCCCATATTTAAGTTTCTGCTCTTCGTTCTGCTCCTTGGAAGTTGGAACAAATTTATGCAAACAAAGTAGTGTTGTTCCTATATTTTTCTTTTGTTTGTTTCCATCATTTTTTGTTCTCAATTGTCTAAATACGGATTTAGAAATCAAAAAAATATATATAAATAAACAAATCAACCAGAGATACCAAATCCTTTATATTCACGTTCATCATTAAACATGAGTATGATTGAAACTTCATAAAATAAAAAAATAAAATAAAAATAAAATAATAAAAAAAAAACATACAATTTTTAGTCAAACAAACCTATAATAAAAATAACTATTCATTTTAGATCTGGATGAATCGAAGACAAATTTAGTCAAATCAATAATCAACTCAACGAAATCAAAAACTTCTAATGTATAACCCGTGCTTGAGAACGAGTTTTAACACAATCCCTTTTATTTTTATAACGATACCAAACTATTAACTCGACCAATAAGAAATTTTAAATTTGGGTATAATATCCTTTTGTTATGCTACACTCCAATATGATTTAAATTTTGAACATAATCCCCTTTATTTATTTGACATTCCAAATTTTCAACTCATATATTTAAACAACACAATATTATCAAACACGACTAATAACAATCAGGCACAACAATAATTAACACAATGAACTTTAACAATACGAAAATAATAAAGCCAATTAATTATATACACTATAAACTTAGTAATGTAAGTCCACCACCTAGAACTACTGGAACTTACCTTAATCACCGAGTGCATATTTCTACAACATACTTCCAATAACTGCTAGTATCAGACAAAGCATAACACCTAACAAAATGATAAAAGTAAAAATTATGGATAGAAACTTTAAACAATTTTCAATCAACATTAGAGAGAGGAAGGGGATAAAAATAGTGAGATTCAACCCCCTAATGTTGGTGAAGGGAAAAAAATCATAACTTTTAACACTACCACAATGACTTTCAATATCCACGATGCATTGTTGATGTTTATATATGCAAGCATTGTGAAGCATTAAAGAGTAATTGGAGCCCTTGAAGGTATCCAAGAATTTATAATACAATTCAGTATTACAATTGGACATTTACCATCAACAAATCATCAACTCTATTAGGGAAGCACACTTACTAGGAGCAACTTAGAGATCAGAGTAGTGAAAATTGCAGCTCCAAATGATGCATCCATTCTATACATCTGTATCAAATGCTTAGGAATGAAAATATAAATCAATAGAAAAATATGGTGGAAGTATATATATCCAGAAAATGTAAATATCTTATAATTCAGAGGGAAACAAAAAAATTAAAATAAACTGAAGTCAAATATGCAAGCTTGAATATAGACTTTGGTTTTGAGGCAGGTTAACTCAGTCGCAAAGAGTGGGAACTCACTATACTCCTTGCAAAATGAACTCTTGGAAAACATTAGTACATGGTTTCAGAGAAACCAATGCAGGGGCTAAACCCTATGCTTGCTGATGTTGTCTCACTGTACTGAATTTTTTATGTGTCCCCCATTTGTTTAGTTATGTTCACAAAATTTTGTTTTGGAATATCGAACTTATACACAGATTTTTGTTTCTTTTCCTTAAAAAAAAATCTAAAAGGAAAAAAAAAAATACTAAACAAATTTTGCACTTGATTCTGAATATGTGGCGACTGAAAGATTGCAAAAATCATAAAGATCGCAAAATAAAAATATGTCTCTCTACCGAAGCTAAATTTAACAACGGTTAAATAAATACAACTATATTAACACAACTAATGAACTCACAACACACACATACCAAAAAAAAAAAAAAACAGTGGGAGAAAAAAATCAAAATTAAACACATATAATTAATAGACCGGGTTAAATTTATTCCTCCCTTTTCTATTTAGTGCTTCTCATCATCTTCATTCGAGCTTAAACCTATGAAGAATACAAACAATGCCAATTAGATATAGAATCAAAATAATGAAACAAATGAAGGGAATTAGAAACGGATGCCCTGTTCTCAGAGAAATGAAGCCGCGGATATATATTTTTCGATCTTGCTTTCAAATTTTTCAGCTTAATTTTCTGGAAACACAATAAAATTATTCTCACGTTTGTACTTTTGTTTCAAGTTTTCAGAATACATAAAAATAAATATGGGAATAGAAGCACTAAACAAACTCCATCTAAAGAACTGACGAACTAAAATATAGTACCAGAAGCTGAATAAGTACAACAAATGAACTGAAAAACAAAAACCGGGGATTAAAGATTATCAAATTTATTCCATACCTTATATATTTTGTGTTTCTCGTCATCTCTACTCGAACTCAAATCTGTAAATAAATTTTCTAGAAACACAACAAATATATTTTCACATATCTAATTATATTCTCATATTTCTGTTACAATTCCATATTTTAATTGAATTTTTTTTATGGGAAAAAAACACAAAAAAATTGCAAACAGAAAAGGCAAGTCCCCCATATGTTTAGTTTATGTTCAACCTTGTTCTCAGACAATAGTTTCTTTTCCCAAAAGAAAGATTTTGGAACAAAACGAAAAAAAAAAAAAAAAAGACTCATGCCAATCAAATTTTGCACTTGATTCTGAAGATGTGGCAGCTTAAATATCGCAAAAATCATATAAATCGCAAAACAAAAATATATGTCTTCCCACCGAAGTTACATTTAACAAATACAACTAATGAAGTAATACAAACATATAAACACAACTAACGAAATAACAGCACACCAAAAAAAATGAAAAAGGGAAAAAGAAAAACAAAAAACAGGACGACAAAAAATCAAAATTACCCATAGAATTCTCAAAACCCAAATTACAATTAAAAAAAAAAAAAAAGAGTATTTTGACAACTTTCAGTGATTACATTGTGTGGGGACAATCTTCATGACCGCCCAACAATTCGTTTTTAAATCACAGTATCCAAAATAAATCACTGCTATTAAAAAAAGTTGAAACAAAATTACAAAAATAAAAAATAAAAAATCATGAAAAATTAGTTATTAAGGAGGCTCAGATCTGGTGTTTGATCAAGCATCAGGAGGGGACACTGCCAGGGCTGAAAAATCGGTTGTGCGTAAGAGAATGACGACACGATCAACGCATCTGACGTACCTTCCGGATTGCACAGCCAAGATACGGGTCGAATGTCTCCTTGCATGATTCACATTGCTTATAGATGTAAGATTGTCACCGCCTACAAATCCTACCTCGATGTGATTATATTCATGAGCGATTTAAGTTTATGTTCCAAAAAAAAAGGATAAAAAAACAATTCAAACTGTACCTAGATTATCACTACTATGATAATATCTAAAACCCATAAAGTAACTTGAATCAAAACATAAAAATAAAAACTAAGACAATGCTAAGAAATGTATAACGTACCTTATTTTTCTTGAAACTAAATGAATATAGAAATGAAATCAGGTCCCTTACCTAATATTCTCCTGTAAAAGCTCCATTTTGGCCTTCATTTTAGTACATTCCATGATCAAGCCTCCTCGAATTAATGAAAAATTACAGTATTCAAGAAATTAAAGCAGTTTGAATAAAATAAAATAAATCTATAGATTATTTTGCAGAGTTCAGAACATACCGATGATTCAGTTTCGTTAACGACATACCCTCTACCAGCAAAGGAATCTCTCTCATATCGAATGGGATTTTTTTCCATGCTGTCAAAATTATGAATATAATTAACATCAAACTTTATATAACATAAAAACAAACTACAAATTCATCCTATATATTATTTTTGTCAACAGAACACCCATGTAACGTGATACATTTTAATTCCCACTTAGCACAACCAACAGTGAAGATAACCACTTTTGCCACCTCAAACTAATAAAGAATTAGAAACAATTAATAGAGAACACAGAAATTAACCATTTGATATGAAAATGGTACATCAAATCAGATTTCAATACCTATTTTGGATTGGATTTGAGCAGTTTGCTGCCAAAAAAAAAAAATGAAACAAGTAATGAGATCTAAAACCCAAGAACTAAATGGTGTTTTTTTAAGGGTTTGAAGATTAAGCATTATTATAAGAAGCATTCACGATTTTTCGAACATCATGATCAGTTGGTAATTAGTTGAAGAACTTACCATGTTCGAATCTAAGTAGAGAAACAGCAGATTTTAGTGAATTTATACTGAAGCCCGAAACAGAGTGCATATAAGAAGAACATAGGAAGACATAATCCAGTAATTAAAGCTTAAATTCTTGATCTCTAGATCTCAACGGTATAAAATTTCGAAATTGAAGAAAACTCACAACGAAATTCGTAAAGAAAAACAAAATTACACAGAGCAAACACACAAAAATGAAGAACATGCTAGAGAATGAGTGTGTGACCTGCACATCCACAAACAAAAAAAATGGTGGATATTAAAAAGAAATTGAAGAACAACAGCAAATCCATCTCCATCTGGAGTTATTCTCAGGCATTTTGTTCAAATAACGGGCCTGGAACAAAAAAAAACAAACAGAAATTAGGGAACAGAAACCAGGGAACAAAAATAAACATAGCAATAGGGCTAGATCAATGGCTATTGTTATTGTGGCGAGAAGGATTAAGCCCCAATTGTTCATTCCATGGCCAAAATCCTTCAATCACCAGGAGCCGAAGCTACCTGTTCGTCGTCGTCGTTGAATTTGAACAAATCAGAAATTGAATCGAGACTCACCTTTTGGTCACAAATGGTGGAAATAATGAAACTTGAATTGAAGCTCTCATGTGCCGAGAAATTTTGTCTGACGATGATAGGTAGCCAGATCTGGACAATGATGTCGACGACGAAGCGAGGCGACGCATGACGTAGAGCGACGATAGTTTGGATGTTGGTGTTGGCATTGTTGTCTTCGTTCTCGACGATAGACAGAGTTTGAAGCGAGTGAGCAGTGACGGCATGAAATCGATTGTGAATAGAGTAGAAAAGGATCGCTAGAGACCTCCCTGAGGTGTGGTGGCGTGATGGCTATCTATGGTGGACCAAGAACGGCGATGATAGTGGCGATGGGTTGGGAGACTCCAATAGCGAGATGGGGTAGAATGGAGAGAGAGAGAGAGAGAGAGAGAGGGAGGGCCTGTAGGAGTGAGGCGAGAGAGAGGTTGAAGACGTCTGAGTGAGAGAGCATAGAGAGTGGTGAGAAGGGTTTTCAAACCCAATTTAATCTAAGCCCTTAGATCAAAAAATGTCTCTCACATGGTGCAATATAGACCCTTTGATATGAGATCCAAAGGCCTAAAATGTTTCCCTCCAAAAAATAACTTTAGATACACCTATAAATATGGCGAATGATTAGGTCAGGAGAGAATATAGAAATTTGTTAGGGATATTGAGAAATTTGGGGATAATTTTTAGGTATTTGGGGATAATTTTTAAGTATTTTTCAAAATGAAATTGATCTTTACCATCCAATGAAAACTATCAAATGGTCAACAATATCTCTTAATATTATTCAATCTCGGTCATTGGATATTCGATCCAACGGTCTAAAATGTCTCAAATATAAAATGTCTCTAAATGTAATCTCAGCCGTCATATATTCGATCCGACGATTCAAAATATCTCAAAATGTAAATATGTTGTGATATATATATATATATATACACACACACATACACACACACACACACACACACATATACATATATATGTTGTAAAATAAAATATCTATCACGTTTGAATTATGGGACTAACTATGTGGATAGGTATATATGTATAATTATAGGTCAAAAAAATACATGGGTTCGAGAAATATAGTAGGTATAAATATATTTAATTTTTTCGAAGAATATTGTTTAAAATAAAAATTGTAAATCTTACTAAAACAATAATTTTTAGTATTCTGTTGACTAATAAAAAATTTGATTATTGATTAACGTTTTCTGCTAATTACATTACTAACGGAAAGAATTTTATAATCGTTGTTCTAATAATTTATGTACAATTAATATTAACTTACGAAAACTAGGCATTTGATAATTTCGTATAATCAAAAGTTGGGAATGAAAAATTGTGCATGTTAGGTCCTCACATTGCATAGTAGATTCGTTTTAAATAAATTCTTAATTTAGCCCCTTTGGTTGTTAGGTTCACAGGCAACGTCGTCAGCACAGTATTTCGGCGATAGTGTTTGTAGTAGCGCAAAAATCGAGGTGAGTATATTGTCTTGTATGTAAATTAACAAATTATATTTTTGTATAAATTGTGGGAAAAATATTTATTAAAATTGATGGTTTTATAACTTATGTGGATCAAATAAGTTTTTAAATGTGGAAAGTGATTTTTATTATCCGACTATACCATAATTGTCTTCTCGTCAAGAGGGCATGTCTTGCGAGATATGAATTACCTTTTAGGTAAAACCTGCAGGGTGGATATATATTACTACCTGTCAGACAAGTCCTGCAGAGTGGATATGTTGTTACTTGTCAGGCAAGTCCTACAGGGTGGATATTTGTTGTTACCTATGAGGCAAGTCCTGTAGGGTGGATATATGTTGACCTGTTAACAGTGCAAATTCTATGGGTGGCTGCCCCTACCATTGGGGATATTAAATGGCCTAGCACTGATAATCACTTTAGATGACACAATTGTACAGGTTACGATACTGTCGTAACTCCCGATTGTGAGGTGAAATGATCCTATGGCTAGTAAAAAAAATTGAGTGCGGTATCTTATTATATGTTGAAATGTTTAGATTGGTTAATTTAAATATATTATCTTATTGCAATGATGACAGTGAAATTTTATTCCGATTGGGTATGCGGTTATATTATATTATATTTTGAAAAGTGATATTTAATAATTATGCTTGATCCATAAAATATTTTTATATTATGAAGATAGTATACCGATAAAATATTTAGTTTCAGGTGCTGCAGCTAGGAGTGGGTCCATTATTGTAACTAGTTAGAGTCAGGATGTCATGTCGTTCTGGAGGGTTGACCAGACAGATGTGAACCGTGAAAGGTTCAAATTTTTTTTATTTTTTTTTTGGTTTTGTTGTAAATATTTGGGATAGGTGTATTCCCAAATTCTGAAATGAGTAAATATATTTATTTAGAAAAAAATAAATCTATAGTAGTGCATATATATATATATATGATCGGTCAGGTAACGTCGAGTCGACGTCACGCCCGGCCTCGGGCGATGGGGGCACAGGGAGAGTGTGACACTTTTTGGTATTAGAGCTTAGGTTATAGGTTCTGTAGACGTGTCAAATTGTCTTGTCAGTAGTGGACCATGAGATAGGGTATCGATAGGTGGGTTCGGCACGTGGGTGGTAGTGATTCCATTGGATTAAATAATATATTTACGCCATGCACTATCGTTTGCCTTGTTAGCCCTGTTGCTTATTAAATCTCATTTCAAATCTTGATTATGAAGCGTGAAAATAAAAGTACTGGGAGTATAGACCCCAGAAGAAGAGGAATAGGACGTAGGAAAGCTTGGATGCCGTTGAGCGAATTTTACAGGCTGCTACATAACTGACAGAAAAGTAGGAAAAAATGATGGAATGTCAGAAGGCCCAAACCGAAACAGCCACTTCTCAGGCGGTACTCCTGAAAAGATTCAAGGAATTGGACCCCCTGGCTTTTACGGGAACTGCAAATCCTACTGATGCTGAAAATTGGTTAAGGAGCGTAGGGCACGTATTCGAGGCAATGGGAATTACTTATGACAACCGAATTTCTCTTGCCACCTTCTAGTTGAAAAAAGAGACCAAACATTGGTGGGAGGAAATGAAGCAGTTAATTGCAGTTCCAAGAAAGGAATTTTCTTGGGATCGATTCGTCTTTGTATTTAATGAAAAATATTTCCCTGAATCCTATCGGTTCTAGATGGAGTAGGAGTTCATATTACTGAAACAAGGGAAGATGACCGTTCTGCAGTATGAAATCAAATTCAATGCCCTGTCCCGATTTGCTCCTGATTTGGTAAAAATGGAATTAGCAAGATGTAGAAGATTCCAGAAAAGATACGTTCCAGGCTAATAGGCAAGCAGATCAAAGGCTATGCAGAATTGATAAACACAGCGAAATTAATAGAGAAGGATGTACAAGAAACAGTAGAGAACCGCGAGCAGTATAAAAAGAGTAGATTTGAGTCACCTAACAGATATCCATGTGACATTTCTCGAGGAGCTGTATTTCGATCGCTACTTGCTCGGGCCTCAACAACTAACCAATCCGCTAGGAGCCGAGGTCCAGGATAATCATACTACAGGCGACAGTAAAATATATCCGGACGGAGTTTCGGCTAGCAAGGACAGGATAGGAGCCAGATAGTTAGTTGAGCCGGGATACCTGTAAGTTATCAATGTGGATCAGCAGATTAATTCGCTAGGGACTGTCCCATGAGAGGCCCAATATGTTTTCGTTGTCATGAGCTGGGTCACATATCTCTGAATTGTCCGAAAGCTGTTATTACATCTACACCTTCTGCGAGCAGTGTGGGTAGTGTTGTCCCTAGCAGTATTCAGGGGTGTGGTAGAAGATCAGCCAGTAGACCTCCGACTTGAGGTCGTGTATTTGCTACTACCAAGCGGGATGCCCAGGCTACCCCAGATATGGTTACAGGTATCATGTATTTATATAATACAGATGCACGTATACTTATTGATCCCGATTCTACTCATTCATTTGTTTCGGCAACCTTTATGACGCATGTAGACAAATTTCCTGCTTCTCTATCATATAATATTACTAACTCTACGCCTATGGGCGAGTTTGTGTTGATAGATAGTGCGTCTAAAGACAGTTCACTTCGTATTGGTGATAACGAATTGTCGGTGGATCTATTACCACTGAGTATTTATGATTTTGATATGATACTGGGTATGGATTTGCTATCTGGCAATCATGCTACAGTGGATTGTTTTAAAAAGAAAGTTACTTTTCGAGTCGTAGGCGAGCCGGAGTTCGTATTTTTGGGGGACAGCATCATCATCTCTGTCAGTTTGATTTCAGTCCTAAAGGCTAGGAAATTATGAAAAAATGATACCTCGCACATGTGATTGACACCAGTCAGAATGAGGTACAGGTGGCAGATATCCCAGTGGTCAGGGAGTTTTTCGATGTATTTCCAGAAGAATTGTCAGGGTTTCCAGTGGATAGGAAAATTGAATTCACTATCCGAGTTATTCCCAGGAACTTCTTCTATATCAATTCCACCCTATCGTATGGCGCCTACCGAGCTAAAGGAATTGAAGATTCAGTTGTAAGATCTATTGGACCGCGGGTTTATCAGACCTAGTGTTTCTCCGTGGGGAGCCCCAATATTATTTGTAAAGAAGAAGGATGGCACGCTAATGATGTGTATTGATTACAGGCAGTTGAATAAGGTGACGATTCGTAATAAACACCCGTTGCCTAGAATTGATGATCTGTTCGACCAATTGCAAAAGGTCAAGGTATTTTTCAAAATAGATCTTCGATCAGGATATCATCAGCTAAAAGTCAGAGATAGTGATGTGTCGAAAACGGTATTCTGTACAAGGTATGGGTATTATGAATTTCTAGTTATACCGTTTGGGTTGACGAAGACCCCTGCTGCCTTTATGGATTTGATGAATCGGATCTTTCAGCCTTACTTAGATCAGTTTATTATCGTGTTCATTGATGATATATTGATCTATTCCCAAAATAAAGAAGAACATGCAAAGTATCTCAAGATTGCGTTGCAAACTTTGTGAGCGAAACAGTTGTATGCAAAATTCATTAAATGTGAGTTTTTGTTGGATAGAGTTGTATTTTTGGGGCATTTTATCTCGGGGGATGGTATTCAAGTCGATCCAAATAAAGTCGAAGTCGTGGTTCAATGGGAAAGGCCAAAAAGTGTGACCGAGGTTCGAAGCTTCTTGGGATTAGCAGGTTATTATCGTAGGTTTGTACATGGATTTTCCGTTATAGTTGTCTCGTTGACTCGATTGACCCACAAGGAATCTAAATTTGAGTGGACCGACAAATGTGAACAGAGTTTCCAGGACCTAAAAATAGACTGATATATGCGCCACTACTTTCTCTCCCGACTGAAGACGGTGACTTTGTGAGCTACAGTGATACTTTACACCAGGGGTTAGGATGTGTACTAATACAACATGATCACGTGATTGCATATGCCTCCTGGAAATTAAAGAATCATGAGCGTAACTACCCGACACATGATTTGGAGTTGGCGGCAATTGTGTTTACCTTGAAGCTCTGGAGACACTATCTGTATGGAGAGATTTGTGAGATATACACTGACCACCAGAGTTTGAAATATTTATTTACTCAGAATGAACTAAATCTGAGACAGAGACGTTGGATAGAGTTAATCAAGGATTATGATTGCACTATCCACTATCATCCTGGAAAGGCCAATGTTGTAGCAGATGCGCTGAATCGAAAATCGGCAGCTTCAATTGCATATCTTCGAGTTTTTCACACTAATCTATATACCGAGTTGAGATCTCTGCGAGTCCAATTGGCGGTTGGTCAGATGGCAGCGTTGCTTGCGACTTTGACTTTGAGACCAACGTTAATCGACCGTATCCTTGAAGTGCAAAAATCAGATGGCCAATTGAGAAAGATTAGAGATGAAGTGAAGAATGGTCAAAAAGCCAACTATCGTGTTAGTGATAATGATGAAATTTTGATGTTTGGGAATAGACTGTGTGTACCTAATAACGTCGATCTAAAGAAAGATATCTTGGAGGAAGCGCACAACTCATCATATGCGTTGCATCCCAACAGCACCAAAATGTATTGGGATATGTGAGAACACTATTGGTAGAATGGAATGAAAAGAGAAATTGTGGAATTTGTTGCCAAGTGTCTCGTTTGTCAGCAAGTTAAGATCGAGCACCAATGTCCAAGTGAGTTATTGCAGCCTCTACCTATCCCAGAGTAGAAATGGGAGCATATCACGATGGATTTTATTTCGGGATTACCCCACACTCAAAAGGGACATAATTCTATTTGGATAATTGTTGATAGACTTGCTAAGTTTTCCCATTTTCTAGCCGTGAAAATCACATACTACCTGGATAAGTATGCAAAATTGTATATTGACGAGATTATCCGATTGCATGGTGAACCAGTTTCCATAATATTAACTTACGAAAATTAGGCGTTTAATAATTTCATATAATCAAAAGTTGGGAATGAAAATGGTCCATGTTAGGGCCTTGCATTGCATAGTAGATTCACTTTAAATAAATTTTTAGTTTAGCCCATTTGGTTGTTAGGCTCACAGACAACGCCACTCGCATAGTATTTCGACGACAATGTTTGTAGTAGCGCAAAAATCGAGGTAAGTGTACTGTCTTCTATGTAAATTGACAAATTATATTTTTGTATAAATTGTGGGAAAAAAATATTTATTAAAATGGACGGTTTTATAACTTATGTAGATCAAATAAGTTTTCAAAGGTGGAAAATGATTTTTATTATTCAACTATGTCATAATTGTCTTCTCGTCAAGATGACATATTCTGCGAGATGTGGATTACCTGTTAGGCAAGACTTGAAAGGTGGATATATGTTGTTACCTGTCAGACAAGGCCTACATGGTGGATATGTTGTTACTTGTCAGGCAAGTCTTACAGGGTGAATATTTGTTGTTACCTGTTAGGCAAGTCCTGCATGGTGGATATTTGTTGTTACTTGTGAGGCAAGTCCTGAATGGTGGATATATGTTGACCCGTCAAGAGTGAAAATCATGTTGGTGGTTGCTCCTACTATTGGGGATATTAAATGGCCTTGGCACTGATAGTCACTTTAGATGACGCAGTTGTACAAGTTACAATACCGTCGTAACTCCCGATCGTGAGGTGAAACGATCCTATGACTAGTAGAAAAATATGAGTGCGGTATCTTATTATATGTTGAAACGTTTGAATTGATTGATTTAAATACATTATCTTATTGCAATTATGACAGTGAAATTTTATTCTGGCTGGGTATACGGTTATATTATATTATATTTTGAAAAGTAATATTTGGTAATTATGCTTGATCCATAAAATGGTTTCATGTACTGCAGTTAGGAGTAGGTCCATTACTGGCATTAGGTAGAGTCAAAAGGTGGTGTCGTTTTGGAGGGTTAGCCGGACAGATGTGAACCGTGAAAGGTTCAATTTTTTTTGTGGTTTTGTTGTAAATATTTGGGACATGTGTATTCCCAAATTCTCAAGTGAGTAAATATATTTTTTTGGAAAAAAACAAATCTATAACAATGCATATATATGTATATTTGTTGATCGGTCAGGTAACATCGAGTCGACGTCACGCCTAACCTCGGGCGATGGGGGCCTAGGGAGGGGTGTGACAAGGTGGTGGCCGATTTTCTTATTAGGGACATCCAAATATGGATTTTCCCATCTATATTATTTGTTTGTGGTTCAAAACCTTGGATCTCTTCTTTTCATATTTGCACTTTAACCTCCAGAACGTCTAAAAGTTCAACGTTATTACTTATTCAATTTTTCCGGACTTTCCTAACTTTGATTCCCATTGTGTGTAACTCATTTTGTTCATACCAAAAGTTCGATGGTGAAATTAATTAATTATTTTACTAATCAATTACTCAATTAAAATTGGGACAATTTTAATTTGGCCCTTCTAAAATACTTTTTTTCCAAAGGTATTTTCTTCGGTTGTGAGTCACGTCTACCTCACATATAATAGTTAGTTTGTAGAAATTTCACCAAGAAAACATCCTCAGGTATTATTTCCTTATTGTACAATCTCTTTATCTTGTATTCCCAAAAAGACCAACAAGATATAGATAGATTTAAAAATACTAGTCCAAATCATATATATATTGATTGATAATATAATTCCTTATAACACCAATTGGAATATCATCTCAATCGTCACACTGCTCTAGCCATAGGGTTGGATGAATTATATTAAATCGAATCATATTGGACACGTCTTTCTTTGCTAAGAGTGATAAATCATTTATTGCATACTCGTATATTCACATGTATGTCCCACTATACTCAATAAATATCTTTTAAGTCTCGTGCCTAGAGTGTAACATATAATATTATTAAAATATAACAACACATACATGTAACATACAACACCTCAAGTCAAAAAGATCACAAATAAAATCATATCTTAGATATTCTATTTTGACATTGAGCAAACCTACCATATAGAATATAAAGGATGATCATGTTTGGTCCCTGACTACATTAGTATACCCCTTGTGATTGTTCTATTTTCTTATACTAATGTTTTGAAACTCGTCACTCTCAAAAGAGAAAATAACATAACAAACTAGGCTAAATCGTTGAAGATTAGTTTTTAATAATCCAATACCAACTATGAACAATTAACAATATAAATTACCAAATACTTTCGGTCTTCGCTTTTTAATCACATTAAGAGTGAAGATATTTCAACTTTATATTCAAGGTATGCATCTATATAGATATAATAACATCAAAATACTTTTTATTATTTATTTATTTGAGATTACTATTAGAAACAAACCCACCTATGATTGCCTATAGAACTTATCCCTAACAAAACTTTCATTAATATGTCACATACGTATCAAATTTTGTTCTTTCACAGAACATAAACACATTGAATTCCCCTATCACATGACATATATATGTAATGACTATGTTATAAACATGTTGAAACTACATAATCGACCTTTATGTTAAACACATGATCAATTTATAGAAATTAACTTCAAATGTGTATATTTCTATTATTTGTATTTGAGTCGTTCAATTTTCTCCAAGTTAGGAGTGTGTTTAGATGATCCCAAATTGATGTCAAATACATTATTCATATTCCAATACAAGATAATTTCAAACTTACATGGCAACTACATTTTTTTTTTTTAATCTTTACACACATGTCAAATCTACTTGTTTAAATTTTACAATGTCATATGTGTTCAAATACTCTTGAATCATCACTCATATTTCAGTCCTTAAATATGTCGTTTATATGTCAAACATATCTAAACTTCTTACATGTTAAATTCATGTTGATTTTACTTTGCACTTTAACAAGTCAAATGCATATTAATTTTACTCCATTCCTTATGTGTCAAATACATGATAATTTTACTCTATTTTTACATCAAATATATATTATTTTTACTCCACTTCTTAAGTGTGAAATACATAATGGTTTTACTCCGTATTTTTACGCATCAAATACGTGTTGGTTTTACTCTACCTTCTTATACTTCAAACATGTCCAAACTTCTTTTTGTGTACTTTTACACGTCAAACATGTCCAAACATCTCGGACATTAATATATGTGTTCCATTCATATATGTCAATTCCGTGTATCCTAACTTAGGTTCTTTTACATGAGCGTTGGATCTGTAGATTCGACGTGAGAAATAAAAAGAATGAAGAAGAATAGGAGGACCAGCGAGGGTGCTTTTTAATTTTTTTAAAATGAAGAGGTAAATTCATTATGTAATATACTATTAGAAAATAATTTTTTAGTATGCCTGTGACCCTTTTTTTTTGGTAGAAAAAAGAAAAAAACACAACCTAGGAACTTTGAGGATGCACCTCGTATACCTGTTACCTGATGAGATGAGGTTTAGGTTGTGTTTGGGTAAGGAATTTGTGGGGATGATTTCATTTGTTTAGGGGATTTTAAAATCCTCTTTTGACAAATCTTTTGTTTGAATTTTAGGAGGGAGAGAATTGTGAAATCCTTTTATCTCAAAAAAAGAGTAAGATGAAGTATTTTGAAATCCCTTTTTTCAGGTGTCATTTGTAAAATCCATCCAAGGAAGGATTTGTGAAATTAGAGGCCCTCTTCTCTCATCTTCGAGACACAACCCTTCGCTCCTGAGGCCCTTCCTTTCGCCATCAATCTGCGCCGCCATCGTCCTCTTCTTCTTAATCGTCTTCGTTCGACATCTGTGTTTTTCTTCGTCATCCATTGTTCGTCATCCTCTTCTTCGTCGTCTTCTTCTTCTTAATTGTTTTCGTTCATCATCTGCTTCTTCTTTGTCATCGCCGTCGCAGGGTTTCGTCGTCGTCGCCGTCACACTCCTTCGTCGCCGTCTCCTTCTCTTTCTCCTTCTTTTTGATGTCGAATTCATCGACATCCGATTTAGGGTTTGGCACAATCGTTTTAGGGTTCCGATTTGAGATTTGCAATCATCAATGGCTTGTTTCAAATCTTCTTATTCCGATTTGAGATTCGCAATCGTCAATGTTCTACAGATTCAAAATTTATTTGGTTTTTCTTCGTCGCAATCGTTGGTGGCTTGTTCTGAATCTTCTTCTTTGGCTTTTGTTCTTCGTTCGGTAGCTTTTGTTCTTCAAGTTTATTGTTCTTTTCATTTTGTTCTTTTGAAAATTGTTCGATGATTTCGGTGTATTTTACAAATGGTGTTAATTTAGGGAATTATAAAAATTATATAATCAAAATTTTCAATTAAAATAATTATCTAAATAAAAGATTTGGTAAATGATGGGATTTTAAAATCCCATCATTTACCAAATTTTTTGAAATTGTCAAATTCCTTACCCAATCGCAACCTTAGCAAATTTAAAAATGACATGGTAATAAAATGTTACATCAAAATACCTTATTTGAAGAACCGAAGGTTTGAAACTCAATTTGTCATCATGTCTCTAAATTACAACAGTCGGCGTGACCTCAAATGAAAACTTGAATGACTAAAATAAATAGTAGCAGCAGTACAAAAAGCAGAGATTTAACTCAAGATAAGAGAGAAAAAACATAACGACGATGAAAGCAGCAAAAATGAAAAAAAAAAAAACGCCGCTCGTTCTTTATGCCAAAAGAAGACGGATCCCACAAGAAATGGTGCAACCCATTAGCCCGAATATTGCCAAGTAACCATATTTCCTGCCCAAAACAAACATATATTTATTAATAATTAATAATTTAAGACTATATTTGAATGTGAAAAATAAAAAGTAACCTTTCGAATTTAATTTAAAAATATAAATTATTGAAATTGAACTTAATTTTAAATTAAGAAAAAAAAAAATCTCTCTCACACATTATCCCTAAAATTTCTGCAACTTCTCAAATTTTCTATAGAATTTTTCTCTTTCATCTAAATTTATGAGTAACTTAAGTCACCGAACTATATATAAAAGATTTCATCAAAAAGTACTTGCAAGAAATACATAAACATATAGGAAACTATATAAAGGTTAACTGAGAAAATTAGTTATATTGTCATGAGGTTCCAATTTAAGATGATATAGTTATAAGTATAGTAATTTGAGAATTTTCTAGTAATCAAAGTGGGACAAAAATTTAACACATACCCTTAAATGCAACCCCTAGTTTGTATAGATGATTTGACATGATGAGATATGTGCAACCTTACATTGCAAGGAAAGAAACTCTCAAGTGATCAGTGTGATACATGAATCTAAAACTCACCCTTAAGTGCAATCCTTGATTTACACAGATTATTTGACTATGAGAGAAATGTAACACCCAATTTGCACAGATGATTTGACTATGAGGGAAGTGCAAGACCCAATTTGCACGGATGATTTGACTATAAGGGAAGCACAATACCCAATTTACACGGATGATTTGACTATGAGAAAAGAGAGGTTAAGTCTTATAATCTTGACTTTGATATCATATTAAGAGGTTCCAATTTAAAATCAAATTATATTAAATAGAATAACTCTTTTGATTTATATAATTGTTTGGAAACACTCAATTAACACAATTAATCGATATGAAACAAAAATCTAATAATATAATATTAAAATTTAGTAATTTTCAGACAAATATTTACTTCTGGATATTTTCAAGTACTATAATGTATTGTGAATTGCAATTCAATCCAAACGGACCCTTAACTCCTTAAGGGGGAGAGAGAGACACAGATGTGTATCAATAGTAGAATTCAGTAAAAGATACTGACCCGACGGTGAGGCGGTTGTCGGGATTGCCGGTGGCGTAGCCCTTGAAATAGAAAAAGCGGGCGATAACGTTAAGAACTCCGAGGGCGGCGCAGATGATTGGGTGTTTAATTCCTCCCACAATCATCAGCATGAAGAACAGCGGGATCATCTCCAAAGAGTTCTGGTGCCCTCTCTGTAATTTCACATCATGAAAATCAATTATTCTCTTATAATTTCTCACAAAATACAGCCAAATGATTTTTTTTTAAGAAAAAAGCAAAAGATTAGAATGAAAAGACCTGAATACAGTTGAAAAGCTTGGCATTCTTGTTTTCAGATTCTGAAGCATACATGGTTGGGTAAAAAACCTTGTACCTGTCCGAACATTAAATTCACAATCAGATTGCCGGAAAATTGAAAATTGCACAAGGGTTTGGTGTATTTTCATCTCAATTCAACGCCAAATCTCTCTCTCTCACACACACACACACACTCACGCACAGAGAGAGAGAGAGAGAGAGAGAGAGAGAGCGAGAGAGATTGTTACTTCTTGCGGGCATTGCCGACTTGGAAAGACATCCAGAAATTGAGGAAGCAGTAGAGGACGAGGACCAACGCCACGTATCCGTATTCTTTGGGAAGAAACTCAACTCCTCCGGCCATGTTTTTCCGATTCCGATTCCGATTCCGATTCCGATCTTCAAAATCGATAGATTTCAATGGAAACAGTCTTCTCGAATTCGTAGAAAAAGACTTTTTGGGGTTTGTCGTTCATCTCTCAAATCTTTTATATACTAGTGGCTCTTGTTAATATTGTTATTCTATTGGATAAATTACACGTTATACCCCCCAATTTGAATTTAATTGTACTCCGGCTCAAATTATTTAATTATAGTATAAGTTAAAATTCTACAATGACCGAAGAACGAAAGAATAAAGATACAGAGGAGGGATATAATTTAAAAAAATTGAGGAAAAAACAAAAAATTGGATTGATGAAGATATTACCAGAATATTATGATCTATGTATAAATTCAGGGTGCAAAATAAATTAAACTATATTCTGAGGGTATAAAGTGAAATTTAAACCTGTTCTAGCTGCTTCTCACGACTTATTTCCCAAGGCAGCCAATGCAAACTGAATTTGGGGGGTTGACCAAGTTTGGGTGTTCACATGCTCAATGCATCTCATAATTACTTATTTTATTAAATAATTAATATTTTTCCTTTAATTAATTTTTGCATCTTATTTTATATTCGAGTTTGAAAGAGTAATTGATTGATGTTAATAATTAGTTTTAGATCCCAATTTAACTTTTAAGTTTTTACTTAATTATAATTAGTTATTATATTTCAGTGATATAGTTTTGATTTATAAAATTATTAAATTAAGTGGTATTTTGGGAGTGATGTTGGAGGACGGTGAAAGTGCGGTTTCCCTAAAAAAAAATGCAGTTTAATGTAATTTTTATTTTATTTTTCTCTAAACACTCTTGTTTTGTAAAATACGGTAGATTGTGTAATTGTAAGTCAAACGGCATAAAAAGTGTTATTGAGTAAATGCATATTATTTTTTGGAATCTTGAACATTTTATTTGGATTCCCCACATTATGTTGTATTAGAAATTAATGATCTCATAATTTCATCACTTGTGTTTGATGGCATTGATGATTCCATCATGGAACATTCAAGAACATTTGTTTGAGTTTAATTTTTATGGAAAATTCAATTTTTGATAGAAAATATAGAATTTTTTATTGTTTTGTTTTGTTTTTCACTAATAATGTTACAAAATTCAGTGCAATGATTCATATTTAGAAATTGAGTGGAAGGATTAATATTCAATAGATTTTTTTGATTTTTTTTATACGAGTAAAATTTGACTTGTATATATTTTAAGATGTGATTAGATTATTTTATTATTTTTAGAATTTCATTATACTGATTGTTGGGAAATTTTCACTGGTTTTGAAAGTACTACATGTTTGGTTTTTCGTGGAATTGTTTAATTTGAGTGAAATTGTAAAAATTTAGTGTAACGATGTTTGTTTATTTTTTTAATTATTTTATTTATAAATGAATTTTTGATGAAATAAGTTTAGTATTTAAAATTTTATTATTTTTAGAAAAAAATAATAATAATGGATTGAAGAAGGATTTTTTTTGTTATTATTATTATTATTATTTAGACCTTATTTGGCTTTATCTCTCTTCAATTAATCTTTTTAAGAAAAAAATTATTTTAAAATATTCTTAGAGAACAGTTATTGACAGTAGAAAAATAAGCACAGATCGATTTTTGTACCCCTGTATAAAAATAAATAACCATAACCCTAAGGTTACATTTTAAAATTCATTTTTGACAAATCCCTTATTTGGATATTTATTACAAAGAATTTGTAAAATCTCTTGAATCTAAAAAAATAAGGTAAATGGAAGGTTTATAAATCTTTTTGTTTTAGGTGTCATTTATAAATCCATCCAATGGGGGATTTTAGATCTAACCGCCGTCGTCGTCGACCGCTGACCACGGTGTTCAACCACCACTGCCTACCTCCGCCCACCGCCATCCGCCGCCACTAACCCCTACAGTGGTGATAGTGGTTATCCAAAAAGAGAAATTATAAAATTATACGATAAAATTTTTCGCCTAAAATAGTTATCTGAAAAAGGAATTTATAAATGATGGAATTTCAAAATTCAGAATTTTGAAATTCCATCATTTACAAATTTTGGGGATTTGTCAAATCACTTACCCAAACGCAACTTAATACTTATTCCCTATCTCTATTTTCACAAAACCCTAATATTTGTTCTTTCATGTGTCGAACCAGTCCCTCTTTCTTAATGGAAGCACTGTCGTCCATATTTCTCAATGGAACCACTATTATCCTTTTCTCTTAATGGAACCCCTGTTGTCCCCTTCTCTTAGTGCGTCGAACCACTGCCGCTAGCGTCCTTCCAATACTCAATCTGTGGGCGAACGGCGGTGGGTCTCTTTCTGAGTCTTTCTTCATCCTCTAAGATTTGTTGAAGTCCATATCTCAGCCGTCGATTGTGGTAGCAGTCAATTGACGGCTACGTTGATAGCAGACTGTCGTCTTTCTTAGCCCCTTCCTCTCTCTCTCTCTCTCTCTGATCTAGATATTCCAGATAAGCTTGTTTTCAATGTGTATTTCCAGCACCAAATCCGGATGAACACCACCGTTCTCGTGTGTATGTGTGTGTCAGTGTAGTTTTCGATTGAATTTGATTTGTGGCCGATTCTTCTCTTCGAAAAGCTAAAGTAGTGATGTCTTCATCTATATTTTGATAATTTGATTCTTTGCTTATAATGCTACTTTATTCATCTTAAAACTAGGAAATTACGTAAAGGGTTAATTTCTTGTTTTCCCCTTGTACTTTGGTCTTTGGATTATTAGATCTGGAATTAAATTCCAGATCTTGATTTTTTTTTTCCAGATCTAGTCCGATTTGTTCCAGATTTATTTTGATTTGCGTTTTTGTTGATTTTGTAGATTTTAATGGAGTTTTGTTTATTGATTTGTGATTGTTCTTTGCTAAACGGTTTTTTTTTTTTTTTATGAATGTTCATACCGCCTATGTGTTTTTGGCGAATGTTTATTGTGGTTTAGTGAATATTGTGCCTTTGGACAAGACTGAAATCTAGCATAAAGACAAACATTATACATAATGTCAGGTCTACTAGCAATTAAATATAATAGACTACCAATCATACCTCGATACATTTTTTATTAACGTTTTTGCCCTTATCGTCTTTTCCTATTTTTGTAGACATTACCATAGGAGTTTTATATTCTTTAGCGTCTTCCAAACCATAATTCTTTAACAGCTCCTTGGTGTATTTAACTTGATTTATAAATATTCCCTATTTGGTTTGCCTAATTTGTAATTAAAGAAAGAAATTCAACTCTCCCATCATGCTCATTTCGATTCCACCTGCATTATCTTAGCAAACTCTTGGCAAAGATCCTCATTAGTAGATTCAAAAATAATATCATCAACATACACTTGTACTAATAGAATATCAGAATTAGTTTTCTTCACAAACAAAGTTATATCACAAATATCCTTTCGAAAACTATTTTCGATCAAATATCGGTTGAGTCTCTCATACCAAGCTCTAGGAGCTTGTTTGAGCCCATACAAAATCTTGGTAAATTTAAATACGTGATCAAAAAATTTATCACTTTCAAATCGCAGGAATTGTTCCACATAAAATTTTTCAGCTAGAAAGTCATTTAGAAATGCACTTTTTACATGCACTTGATATAACTTAAAATTACGTGAACATGTAAAAATGAGTAGCATTCTAATTGCTTATAGTCTAGCAATAGGAGCATAGATTTCATCATAATCAATTCTTTCCTCTTGATTGTAGCCGTGTGCCACTAATCTTGCTTTGTTTCTAATTACCATACCAGATTCATCATTTTTATTTCTAAAAACTCATTTAGTACCAATAATTGAATGAAAATCCGGTCTCGGAACAAGACACCATACTTTGTTCCGCTCAAATTGAACTAACTCATCTTGCATTGCTGAAATCCAAGATTCATCAATTAACGCCTCATTTATATTTCTAGGCTCAATTTGAGATAAGAAAGCACGATTAATTATATCCCTAAGAGAAGAATGAGTACCTACACCTTTTTTGAAATTATCAATAATTTCTTTAATCGAATGTCTTGGTACTATCTTTATAGCTCTTGGTAAAGTCGAATTTTTTTTCCTTAGGTTCCTCCTCTTGTTGGGACACCTTATGTACATTATCACCTTGGTTTTGATGATTTAAAATACCTGTATCATCATTATCAAAAACCTTTTTCGACAAGAATTGATCAGTTTCCTAAAAACCAACATGCATTGTTTCTTCCACTACTCATGTACGTTTATTATAAACTCTATAAACCTTACTGTTAATAGCATATCCAAGAAAAATCTCATAATCAGATTTAGCATTAAATTTATCAAGATTATCCTTGTCATTCAAGATAAAACACTTACATCCAAAAACTTTAAAATAGAAAATATTAGGAGTCTTACCATTCCAAATTTCATATGAGATTTTGTTAAACCCTCTACGAATTGATACTCGATTTACTACATGACAAGTTGTACTTACTGTTTCGACCCAGAAGTAGGTTGGCAAACAATTTTCATTAAGTATTGTTCTGGCCGTCTCTTAAAGCGTCCTGTTCTTCCTTTCCACTACACCATTTTGTTGCGGTGATCTTGGTGCAGAAAAGTTATGAGCATAACCATGTTCATCACAATAACTTACCACATCATCATTCTTAAATTCTCTTCCTTTGTCACTACGAATGTTAATAATGGAGCATTATTTCTCATTTTGAACACGTTTACAAAATTTAGTAAGAACAGAAGCAACCTCACTTTTCTTAGCAAGAAAAAATACCCAGGTAAGTCTGGAATAATCATCAACTATAACAAATACATAAAAGTTACCACCAAAACTAGCAACAGAGTTAGGCCCAAACAAATCAAGATGCAATAATTCAAGACATCTAGACGTGGACATGTGCATCTTTTTTTTAAAAATAATGATCTAACATGCTTACCTAATTGACATGCATCACATACTTTTCACAAATCTCAAATCAGGTAGGCCACGTACAAGACTCTTCTTAGATAAGTTAGAAATTAACTCCATACTAGAATACCCAAGTCTTCTATGCCATAACCAACTATTTTCAGATAAAGCATTCAAACAAGATAAATTTTGAGAATTAAAATCATCAAATGAGCAAGTATACACATTCTCAAAACATGATGCAACTAGCAAGATACTACTATCATGACTATTCTTAATAATGCACCTGTCATGATCAAATATAATATTATACCACTTATCACATAGTTGACTAATACTAAGCAAATTATATTTAAGTCCATCAACTAGTAACACATCTTTAATAATACTAATACCATTACCAATATTACCTATACCAATAATTTTACCCTTTGCGTTGTCTCCGAAAGTGACATGACCTCCATCTTTAGGTGTTAAAGATGTAAATTTTTATTTATCTCCCGTCATGTGTCGAGAACAACCACTGTCCACGAACCATTTGTCCTTACTTATTAATACTTTTAGAATGACCTGCAAGAAGCACCTTAATTAGTTTCTAAGTGGTACCCAGCCTAAGTGGGTTCGATCTTTTTAGTCGGAACAATTTTAGTTCTTTTTGGAACCTAAACGTGTCTATAGTTAGATATTTTAGCAAAACATCTACGAATAGTATGCCCCACAAAATTACATTTAAAACATCTAACAAGATCCTTAGTTTTAGAAAAGAATTTATGAAAACATTTTTGTTTAAGATTTTTCTGAAATCTAATACCGACTTTATCAAAAATTCCACGTGAACTTCCCAAAACCATTTTCAAGTTATTTTCACCGCCGGTGAATTTGAAAACAATTGATTGCAAATCCACCAATTTGGATTTCAATTCATTGTTTTTAGATTCATAGTCCACCATTTACTTGTTTAATGTGTTAATTGTACTTTGAAGGGTATTTATTTTAGAACATTAATTTTTATAATCATGTGAAAGTTATTGATAAACATAAAATAATTCATCAAAATCTAAAGGACAAGAACTTGAACATTCAATTACCTCACCACTAGTGGCCATTAATGCAAACATGAACGTATCTTCACTATTTGATTTTTCTGAGCTACTTGAATCAATATCATCCCAAGTAGCTTTCATCGATTTCTTCTTACTCTTCTTTGCTTTCTTCTTTTCTTTCTTCTTTTTTTTTCTTTTCTTTATCCTTATTTGATTCGAGACAATTATTTTGAAAATAACATGTCTTTCTCTTCTTCATTGCAAGACTTTTATCATCACTATCATCATCTTCTTCAATTTTCTGAGTTTTAAGCGCCAAAGATTTCCTCTTGCTATTTCCGGTATTATCCTCATATCCTTTAATTGTCGATTCATGAGTCATCAAGTTGCCTATGAGATCATTAATTTCGTATTTGTCAAAATCCTTGGCTTCCTCAATTGCCGTCACCTTTGACTCCCATATTTTTGTTAAGGATCTTAAGACCTTTCGTACTCTATCCTCCATGGAGTATGGATTTCCAAGTTGACTCAAGTTGTTGCATATGTTGTTGAAGCGAGTATACATCTCATGAATTGATTTATTTTCTTCCATTCTAAACAACTCAAATTTTCTCATAAGAGCGTTGATTTTCGACTGCTTCATTTGACTTGTCCCTTCGTGGGTAACTTGTAACTTATCCCAAATCTCATTTGTAGATTTACAACCTGAAACTCTAGAATATTCATTAGCATCTAAAGAGCAAAATAAAATGTTAATAGCGTGAGAGTTTATAGAGAGTTTCTGCTTATCAGAAACAGTTAGTTGTTCCTTCTTCTTCTCAACTCCGTTTTTCATTGGAAAAAACGGACCATCCTCGATTGTTAGCCACACATTGTAATTTGTAGCCTAAAGGAATGCAATTATTCTATCTTTCCAGAATGAATAACTTTCACCTGCAAATAAAGGTGGTCGGTGCATAGATTGCCCCTTAGCTAGTGTGCCTATTATGTGTGTCATGTGATCTTTGTTAGCTAAAAATATCGAGCTAAATCAGCTTGGATACCAATTGTTGGCCCAGTAGAATACCCAAGAAGAGGGGTGAATTGGGTAATTAAAAAATTATCAGAATAATAACTTTAATAAATCAAATAATTAATTTTAATCCTAAATTAATTAGTATCTCTTATATCACAGCGGAATTATCAAATCAACTAAGGGTACATCAAACAACAATAATAAAATAAATATTGTAGCACACTAGAAATTTATACTGATTCACTAAACTACTTTTGGCTAATCCAGTCCTCCGAACTCCACGGAGAGTCGCACCCACTAATACTCAAGATCCATTTAAATGTAGGAACTAAACCATCACAATGATTCTTTTACAGGCTCAGAATCAACCTTTACAAAATCCTTTTCACAGGCTAAGGAAGAACTTCTACTTTTTACAGGTTAAAGAATAACCTAATTCTTTTTAACACAAAAGCAAAAGAATCAAAACCTCACCAACACTCTAAATATCCTTTTACCCGGTAAGGATTGAACCGTTACGAAATTCACACAAATCATGTCACACCCCACCCCGAACACCCGTTACCCTTGGGTCGGTGTGACATTGACATGACATCACCTATCCAACTACATCAACCAAAAATACATCAGATATACCAAATTGTCATCTATACAACATATACATAATTTCTCAACTATAAGGATATTCTCACTTCAACAATAGGAACAATAAACTAAAACTCATGAACCTCCCTTAGGTTCACTTCTAACAGCTCGTCTCAAATTTCACTCCTCCGAGTCCAACGCATGACCCGGATAACTCTATCTAGTGCCAGTAGGGGACCGACCGACTCCTATCCGCTCCACCTGCGAGTATACTGCTTTCTTAGTAAAAAAATTAAAAATAATAATTCATTCTACAACATCTAAATGGATCAAGCGGAAGCATATAAACATCACATAGCTAGTCAAAATCTCCATAATATAAGTAGTGAAAATAAATCAATAAGTATAAGTTTCATTCAAACCCATCTAGCATAAAATAATATCAATCACCATAATAAATAATAAATCACCCAATATAAGTTAAAACACCACATCTCAAAACACCCCTCCACCACAACACACACTGACTAGCCATAGTGATCGTTTTAACCTCAGGATCAGGAGTTGCAACGGTACCGTATCCCGTAAGATATGCCTTCCTAGCGGGATATAACAACGCTCCGCTGGACTGTGCCAGACGGGTAAAACAATACTCCGCTAGACTAAACCAGATGGGTGAAACAACGCTCCGCTGGACTAAACCAAACGGGTGAAACACCACTCCGCTGGACTCTGCCAAGCAGGTGAATATCCACCACCAATCTCCATCTCACCTCAACAACAATAACTTATCTCCACCTCAACAACAACAACTCCGCCCACCAACAACTGGCACCTAAACAACAAACAATGAAATCCACAATATCAGAAATACCCAAAATAATGCTCGATCCATGTAAGTTAGAAAATCATCCAATTTTCAAGTAAACATATTTTTCCATCATATATATATATATATGAAAATAGGTTTACAAGAAGACAGTACACTCACCTGGATGTCCATTTCCGTAAACTCTTACCCACTATCCTTTATCGGTACTCCTGTGCCTGCGAACCTAATAAGAACAGGTCTAAATTAATATTTTATGTAAACATAACTAAATCAGAAATTGTAGACTCCAAATTTTGTAATTTTCTATTTCTCGCGCTTTAATATAAAATTTACTATATCGATCTATTTCCTATCGCCATTTTTCAATTTAGACACTTAAATACATATATTAAGGAAGTTCGAAATTCTACCTTTTCCAAAATTTTCCAAGGACCGCGAGATTGGATCAAATAATTTTAGTAGGGTGGTTTTTGCGAATTCTCCCCCCCCCCTTTTTTTTTTCCTTTTTCTTTTCTTTTTTTCCTTCATTTTCCCACGTTTCCTCTTCTTCCTATTTTGTTTGTTGTTTCGGTTCCTGTTACAGCCCCGGCCAACCACCCTCCAATCACGCTACCTCTTACTGGCCATCCACAACATATGAACAACCTCCACCCATACCCACAACTAAACACTCACGGCGGTCCGACGACGACGGCCGAGTGACACCCTCACACACTACGTCCAAACCAACGTCGAACCAAACCCACACACACACACAAATACCGGACGACGAGGAGCAACACACACCTACTTGCTGCCGAACGGAACACTTACACTTATACAGCGGCACCCACACACTGCCCACCTGAAATCGTCGACGAACCATCCTCTCTCTCTAACCCACCGCCGGGAACGACTCCGGCGATCAACGGCGAGCACTCCCACGCTCACACACATGCGAAACGGCCAACCGAACACCGTCGGACAACCACCTGAACCTCTTTCTCTCACCTGTTTCCTCACAGCCGAACGGCGACACCGCTTGCCACTTCCTTCTTTCTCTCTCTCTCTTTTTCTTTTTTTCTTTTGATTTGTTTCTCGATTCTTCCTCTCCCTCTCCATCTATATACATGTATAACTGTATATATATATATATATATATATATATATATATAGAGAGAGAGAGAGAGAGAGAATGCTCACCGACTCGACTCCCTCTCCGTTCTTCTCGATCCTTCGGCTCTTCTCCCGACACACGCACGATCACACACACACACACACATATATATATAAAGATATAAAATATCTTTTTTTGTAATTACACTAACCCCCATTTCTTTTTAGTTAGGATATTAATTAACTCATATTCTACTTTCAATGCACTTGAAAATTACAATTTGACCATTAAAATTTTAAATCACACAATTAATATCGCAATCCACCCTCATATTTTTGAGATATCTTAAAATGCAACTAAAATTGTTCGTATACAAAAATCGGAGTCTTACAACTCTTCCCCCCTAAAAGAAATTTTGTCCCGAAATTTTTATCGAAAACATTAGGAAATTATCATTTTAGTCAAAACAATAATATTTCAAGTTCGCACCGTATGGTCACGTTTGTCTCTCGTGATTCTAGAACAACTGTTCCCTATGTGGGGTTCCATAATCACAAGTCACCCAAAATTTATAACCAACAGTTTTTCGTCAAAACATATCCATTCAATGCAACATTTCCATTTGCAGTGGTCGATATTATATCCAACACCTAACAAACATAGTGCACTTGGTCGGTTACACTTAACACGGACCACCAACTATAAAAAAAATCCCATGTTTCTAACTGCTCCCGCCACGCTACTCTGATAAAAATAACAATTCATAACAATATAATTACAATATATCCTTTAAGTATCACGATAGTCTTAGTGGATATGGGTCATCTATAAGTACCAAAATCATCAAACCACATCAATAAGTATCGAATACGTCAAACGGGTCATCTATAAGAACTCCCTTCATATCTCCACATTTAATCAAGTCACTAACAAGGCCACGCGTTTCATCGACGTTCCAATCTACCTAAAAATGCTTTGAATATTGTCGATACATATGATATCAATAATACTTATCCACTTAAGGATGATTCGAATTATTCTTTTCCCATGAAGTCTTAATGATCTCCATATTCTGACTCCGTCTAATGTTAGTAGTGGTTCAGAACATCTAGTTAAGTTACCAAAATCCATTCCCACTTAAAAATATAGCTATACTGGGCTATATTCAAATCTCAAAAAAATTCTATTCTCTTTTCTCAGTTCAGTTGATTTAATTGAAGTTCTGCATCATTTTCATATAGCGTTTATACTGTGCTACCTTGATTATCAAAAAGGTACCTTATTATTATAAACAAATTTCACCAATGCCACCTAATCATCCTCGCTATCAGCAAATTCCAAAACACCACTCCTCAACATATTTTCCAATTCACAATACGGTGGTAACAATTATAATTCCATAATTCCGATTTAGAGATTTCGTATAACCGATCAACTGGATTTAACATCTGTAAAATCCATTAGCTTTTTGAATAGGTCGGCGACAGATAATTAATCCATTAGGGGTAACTAATAATTATCGAATATATAAGTCAACATCTAGCTTCCACCTTTGGTTTAAAACAGTTATCTTAATCCAATTGTATCCGATAATTATATTGAATTGGTACATTATGCAACCTAAAAATCTCGTCAAGATACCTTCGACATACGTATCAAGAAGACTTTCCTCGGGCTACTCTTCTCTTTCCCTTCTGGAATAAGTCAAGGCTACAATAACCCACCTGGATATTACTACTCGACCTTAACTTGACTAACAAACAAAACACCTAACAACAAATGCTGCGATTTCCCATTTCCATTGAAATTTACTAATAATATTCACACAATCTCAATAGTTTAATATTAGGGATAATAGGTGGGAGGTCCAATATTTAGGCTCTAATTGGTCAAAACTCCTAGAGGCGTTAAAAACTTTTGATTTAGTCCCATATATTTTAAAAAGGTAGAAGCCTCGCACATATAATAGTCACGCGTTAGTTACATGTAATTATTTTGTGTGTAATATTACTGTATTAGTTGCAAGTAATTTTTTTATTTTTATTTTATTTTATTTATTTTTACATGTAACAATTTTGTGTGTAAAAAATTTGTTTGATGTCACAAAATATATATAATTAGTTAAAGGTAACTAATTATATATAACTTTTTAGTTACATGTCTCTGATATGTAATTAAAAAGTTTGATATTTTTCAGTTACATGTGCCAATAATGTATAATTTTTTAGTTACATGTCTCTAATATGTAACTAAAAAGTTTGATTTTTTCAGTTGCATGTTCCAATAATATGTAACTTTTTTAGTTATATGTCTCTGATATGTAACTAAAAAGTTTGATATTTTTTCAGTTACGTCATAAAAATATTACACATATATATGTAATTGTAACATGTAACTAAAATACATGTAACCAAAAATACTTAAATATGTGTGAAAAATAACAATTATGAAATTGTAATTAATATTAGTTACATGTAACAAAATTCACTATGAAAATCCAATGTACTCACTAAGAGTTCCCTACAATTCTTACAATTTTCCTACAATTCCTGCAATGCGAGACTAAAACACAAGTGAAATCTAATTTAAAGGATTAAATCAAAATCTAATAATACAAAAAGACTTTTCACCAATTAGACTTAAAAAATGGGATTTTTCACCAATTTTTCCTTAATATTATTGGGACATTGCATATATTGTTCTATGCACCTCTTTTAATGTCTCTTCCGTCAATTGGCATTATTAAACCTACACACTTTATTTCAAATTCTCAAAACTTCATCATTATCTCAGACACGCTAATCAGCTCTACAGTCAATTCCCGCTGCATCACTAAACCTTCTTAGCTGGACATCCGACTTTTACCTTACTACAATACGGTCAATCAATGTCGTTTTCAAAATCAAAATTTCAATTTGCGTTACCATCTAATCAACCGCCCACTAAATTTACAAGGGTCTCAACTCAACCCCTAAAGTAATATGAACAACCAACTCACCAATTTCCAGCCCGAACTATTCACTATAGTCAGCCCTATGATCATTTTCCATTCCGTTCTTCCTTAATCTTTCCCAACTAGACATCTAACTTTTGTGCTTCTACCATACAATCGATAAATATCAATTTCACATTGAAAAGTTCAATTAGCATGGTCATTCGACCAACTGCCCGATAAACTTACAAAGATCCCAACCTGACACATACATTAATATGAATAACCCAATTATGCGCAACCACATTTTTCCCTATTTTCGATTTTAAGCACAAATCCCGTTATACAGGAAATGTCGCTAAACGTCAAACAATTACAATCGCTACTAGCTCCAAAAAGTTTCGAGTTCCAGTCACATGTTTTCGGCCTTTTCTATATTCCATCAACCCACCACTTCGGCTTCCTTTGGATTCACTTGAATACTATACTTTAAGAGCACTAGTCATATTTACTATACTAGTCACAACCTTAGTAACACATTCTGGAGATGTTCGACATGCTCTTCTCTACTTTCGACCGGATCACCGTTTTTCCCATGTCACAATCTCTAATCTTCGCTTACGAATACCCTACTAAAAAATCTGACACCCTATTTGTTGCAATCGATTTAACGACCCATCCATTCTAACTTTTGCGTTACCAACACCAGATCTTTATGGAAACACACACCAGGTCAATATAAATCATTAGTTGATATTCTAATTTATTGTGACGACTTTTTTTTTTTCAGGGCCGTCATAAGACTTCTTCTATTAAAACTTCCTAAACTGAAAACGAACTCACTCCAATTCCCAATATCCAACAAATTTTTCATACACAACTAAAATTATTTAAATTCAACTAAATACAACCAATCATCGACTTAAATTAATCCACTCAATTTTTCCTATACCATAGCGATCACCTTTAAAGTCCCAAGATTAAAATTTCAAATCTCAATTTCCCACATTCATTAACACAAGTATAATTAACCAACTTAACAAGCCGAACGTTCACCTCCTTATCATTTTGGAACTTATTTAACAGCAGCCATAATTACTAATCACGCTTACAAGCACCCTGTCAATTCTCGAAACTACATAGGAAAAATTCCTAGCTATTATAATATCCACTGCCGAAACTTGTTTGAATTGATGCCCAACATCTGCGTACTGACTTGTGATATCCTTTCTTTAACACTATTCTAACCTCCTAAACCCACTATCAGACTAACTGAGGTACTAGATACGCCTTCCCAACAATACATACTTTTATTCATCACAAATTTGACTCTACCTGCAACTCTATATTACTTATTCAAATGGATTATATTTACACGCACCTATTATCATCCCAGATCCACAATCCTCGGCTACTTCCTATATATCATTTTCTATTACATTGCTACATGCCACAATTGTTACTCCGTCTATTAATCAATCTAAAACGTGCTACCAAATTAAATTCTTGTCCAGTAACGTCACAGTTTCCTTTCAGATTGCCTAGAAGGCGATTTACTCCCTTTGAATATTATTTCTTATTCCGACTTAAGTGTGTTCTGCTATATCATCTAGTATGTTAATAACGACGTAATTTGTTGTTTGTCTAGCTTAGCCTTCTTATCTTGTGGAAGACATCCCTCCTAGCAATATCACCACGTGGTCATATCGCTGCTTGCCAAAAAGACAACTTTCCATGCACCATGCCAATGCACAAACTAATGAAATAAAAGACCTAACACTCACATACCAAGCTCACTTATTGATACCCTATCTCATGTCCCTTACTGACTAGACGACTGGCATGTCCTCCTATCTCATGGTCTTCTATCGACATATCTCCTGACAAATCTACATAACCTATAACCTAGGCTCTGATACCAAATTGTCACACCCCACCCTGGATACCTGTCACCTCTAGGCCGGCGTGATGTTGACATGACATCACCTATCTAACTTTATCAACCAAAAATACATCAGATATACCAAATTGTCATCTATACAACATATACATAATTTCTCAACTATAAGGATATTCTCGCTTCAACAATAGGAACAATAAACTAAAACTCATGAACCTCCCTTAGGTTCACTTCTGACAGCTCGTCTCAAATTTCACTCCTACGACTCCAACGCATGACCCAGATAACTCTATCTAGTGCCAGTAGGGGACCGACCGACTTCTATTCGCTCCACCTGCGAGTGTACTATCTTCTTAGTAAAAAAAACATTTTTAAAAATAATAATTCATTCTATAACATCTAAATAGATCAAACGGAAGTATATAAACATCACATAGCTAGCCAAAATCTCTATAATATAAGCAGTGAAAATAAAGCAATAAATATAAGTTCTATTCAAACTCATCTAGTATAAAATAATACCAATCACCATAATAAATAATAAATCACCCAATATAAGTTAAAACACCACATCTCAAAACACCCATCCACCACAACACACACTGGCTAGCCATAGTGATCGTTTTAACCTCAGGATCGGGAGTTGCAACGGTACCGTATCCCGTAAGATATGCCTTCCTAGCGGGATATAACAACGCTCCGCTGGACTGTGCCAGACGGGTGAAACAACGCTCCGCTGGACTAAGTCAGACGGGTGAAACAACGCTCCGCTGGACTAAGCCAAACAGGTGAAACAACGCTCTGCTGGACTAAGCTAAACGGGTGAAACACCGCTCCGCTGGACTATGCTAAGCGGGTGAATATCCACCACCAATCTCCACCTCACCTCAACAACAACAATTCATCTCCACCTCAACAACAACAACTCCGCCCACCATCAACTGGCACATCAACAACAAATAATGAAATCCACAATATCAGAAACACCCAAAATAACGCTCGATCCATGTAAGTTAGAAAATCATCCAATTTTCAAGTAAACATATTTTTCCATCATATATATATATATATATATATATGATGGAAAAATATGTTTACTTGAAAATATGTATATATATATATACATATATATATATATATATATGAAAATAGGTTTATAAGAAGACAGTACATTCACCTGAATGTCTATTTCCGTAAACTCTTACCCACTATCCTTTACCGGTACTCCTATGCATGTGAACCTAATAAGGACAGGCCTAAATTAATATTTTATGTAAACATAACTAAATCAGAAATTGTAGACTCCAAATTTCGTAATTTCCTATTTCCCGCGCTTTAATATAAAATTTACTATATCGATCTATTTCCTATCGCCATTTTTCAATTTAGACACTTAAATACATATATTAAGGAAGTTCGAAATTCTACCTTTTCTAAAAAAATTCAAGGGCCGCGAGATTGGATCAAATAATTTTAGTGGGGTAGTTTGTGCGAGTTCCCCCTCCCCTCCCCCCCCCCCCTTTTTTTTCTTTTTTCTTTTCTTTTTCTCCTTCATTTTCCCGCGTTTTCTCTTCTTTCTATTTTGTTTGTTGTTTCGGTTCCTGTTACAGCCCCGGCCAACCACCCTCTGATCACGCCACCGCCTGTCGGCCATCCACAACCAACCGCGACCACTTACAACTGCACACACACATACACACATACAAACGCAGACAAGCAGAGGAGCACACACATACCCCAATAGTTTCACACATACCCACTTCTCTCTCTCTCTCCACACTCCACTCCGACGTCAACTCCGGCGACACCCGACACCACCATACATACACAACATATGAACAACCTCCACCCATACCCACAACTAAACACTCACGACGGTCCATTGACGACGGCCGAGTGACACCCTCACATACCATGTCCAAACCACCATCGGACCAAACCCCCACACATACACCAACACCGGATGATGAGCAGCAACACACACCCAATTGCTGCCGAATGGAACACTCACACTTACACAGCGGCACCCACACATCACCCACCTGAAATCGTTGACGAACCATTCCTCTCTCTCTAACCCACTGCCGGCGACGACTCCGGCGATCAATGGCGAGCACTCCCACGCTCACACACATGTGCAACGGTCGACCGAATACCGCCAGACAACCACCTAAACCTCTCTCTCTCTCCGATTTCCTCACAGCCAAACGGCGACACCGCCGACCACTTCCTTCTTTTTCTCTCTCTTTCTTTTTATCTTTTGATTTGTTTCTCGATTCTTCCTCTCCCTCTCCATCTGTATATATGTATAACTGTATATATATATATATATAGAGAGAGAGAGAGACAATGCTCACCGACTCGACTCCCTCTCCGTTCTTCTCGATCCTTCGGTTCTTCTCCCGACATACGCACGATCATATATATATATATATATATATATATATATAAAGATATAAAATATCTTTTTTGTAATTATACTAACCCCCTTTTCTTTTTAGTTAGGATATTAATTAAACTCATATTCTACTTTCAATGTACTTGAAAATTACAATTCGACCATTAAAATCTTAAATCACACAATTAATATCGCAATTCACCCCGATATTTTTGAGATATCTTAAAATGCGACTAAAATTGTTCATATACAAAAATCGGGGTCTTACAAATCAATTTTATCCAAGAAGAATTACTACCTCAATCTCTTTACAAGAAGAGACTGAAATCGGCTACCTTTTGATTAAATACCCCCAACAGTATTTAATCTGTCACACTACTCATCAATACAAATTGATAAGTAAATTATCTCACTCGGAACTTCTACCACCTCATATAAATTAAAACTCGATTAATATCCCAAAACTAGTGATAGAAATATATGAGATAGTCAAAATTTGATTTTTAACAAAAGATAGGTAGCACATAATTTATCTCATAATCAGATTCAATAAATTGTTTATAAAATATTTTCTTCAATAAAAATCAGAAATAATTTCTAAAGATTAATTTCCAAAAATTAAACATGCAATGCAAAATAGAAAGTAATTGGAAAGATCTTACTCGGAATCCACTGAAAAAATAATTAGTGCGTCGTCACTTCAGATTCAGTAGCAGTAACGATTAACAACCAATGATTATCAAGATTGTCTCTTAGAATAGCTCTCACAAAATCTCAGTATGATATCTTTTAGAAAAACTCAACATGATCTCTTGATCTCTTAATTTCTCTTAGCCATTCTTAATGATATAAAAAACGCAGGTCTATATATATGAGATATAAATCACATCTCTAATGGCTAGTTCCCATATATCATGACACTTAAATGCTCTCCTAGACCCTTTATATCATTATGACTTCATTTTGGTTCAATTCACTTAATTACAACTTTTAAATCTCTCAATTAAGTCCCCCAAATATTTCTCAATCTCAATTAAATATAATAAAAATAATTTTATGTACCAAATTGAGAAACATTAAAACTTAATTAACCAAATTAATAGGAATTAAATAATAGGTATAGCATATCTTAAATATCATAAAATCCCTAAAATCTCTCACAAATCCCAATAAAAAACGGCTACTTTTAGATATGAATTCGGAATTCTCAATATCCTGAAACTGCGCCATCAGTCGACTGACCAATTGACCGCTCGATTCAGGATGTAGCCAAGCCAAAGATTCTGTGCCTATCGGTCGACCTATCTGTCGACTTAGAGATTCAGAGAATTCTATTTTCTTTCACCGGTCGACCTATCTGTCGACTTAGAGATACGGAGAGCTCCATTTCTCTTAACCGGTCGACTTATCTGTCAACTTAGAGATTCAGAGAGTTTGTCTGCTTTGTCCGATTGACTTACCAGTCGACTGAGAGATACAGAGAGTTTGCCTTATACTCTTCGATCGACTTACCAGTCGACTTAAGAATATTGAATCTATTTTCTAAACTTGTTTTTTTAACACATTCTCATTTACGTTTTTGCCCCTTTAACCATTTTCCTTTCTTAATTAGCTCTACTAAATACTTAACTCCAATTTTAATCAATTATAAATATTTCTTTTTCAATTACACATAGGAGCAAATAATTTAACTAATTAGGATTCTATTAAAAACACACATATTTATAAAAATTATTTAAAAATCTTTTTGTGTCGTGTGTGATCCTAATTAGAATATTAAGAATTAAAATTTAAACTTGAGTTGTTTTCCCTATGTTCTTCAAATTCTTCAACCTCTTAATTCTTCATCATCTTTATCATCAAATCTTCATCAATTGGAACTAATAAACTGAAACACTTAAACAAACCATTAATCCCACAAAAAATATCAATATTTAATTGTCCATCAAAATTTTAGGATCAATAATCTCCCTTTTTTTTTATAATGACAATTAACTTTGATATTTTCTTCAAAACAATAATATAATCACACTCCCCCTGAATCCGAGGACGAGTTTTATAACGCTTTTAAGCATAAGAATGAAGATTTATACCAAATCCGACCCGTTTAAGGCTAAATACCTATGTTAGTTATGAGCGGAAGTTTTTTTATATTAGTATATAACATAGATAATATGGGTAATGTTTGTGAAATCTGTTTAAAAAAGTACTTTTCATGAATTGGATCAAAACGCAAATTGGTATTTAGATGTGTTGTTTAAAATTTTCGTTTGTGAAGATCTACCTGAGTATTGGTGTTTGGATAGTGTATCTAAAAGTAATTTTAAACTATGCATTGTAAATTATACTCTTCCGTACATATTCTAAATTATGTATTATAAAAATTTATAATACATATTTATTTTATGTTATTTGGGTTAATTGTGTCAATTTAAAAAAATTATGTGGTTAATTTGTCAATTTAGTATAAATTAATATGTCTAATTTGAATAATTTATTAAGGTGAAAAGATTTTTATGATTTTAAATTTATGAAGTTAATTATATAATATTTTTATTTAGTATAATTAATATTGCTATTTTACAATAATTTTGAGTTAAATTTGAATATTAAGTAGTAATAATGACCAAGTATAATATTGATTTATGATTTAAAATTATATAATTTAATTAAAAAATAAAGGGTTAAAGTGTGAGAAATGAAAAAAAAAATATATATATATATAAACCAATAGCAGAAAAATGTGAAAAATGTGATTGGCCAAAACTAAAGTCCCTCAAAGATATTTTTGGCTAACCACACTTTTCAGCCATTTGCCTTCCAACCGCACTTTGCGACGTTTAGAAAGAAAAGAAAAAATGTGTTGGACCGCACTTTTGAAACTATACACCCAAACTTACCATAAAAATTAAATTTTAAATTAGTAGGACTAAAACTTACATAAATAAATATTTTCTTTATATTTTGGGAAGTTTATTGTTTTATCCTATTCTAATACTTAACTTGTTTTTAATTCCATGTTTTTAATAACAACTTTTTCACTTTTTCAAAAGTATTTAAAAAAAAAAAAACATTTAGCATCAGTCACACCCTAAATTTCAGAATATTTATTGTGACATTTTTACTTCTCAAACTTAATTTATGAAAATATCTAATGTTATATATTAAAAGTGGAAGCTTATGTTTGAGAATGAATGAGAGATAAAAACATATATATCTTTCTCTCTCTTTTAATGATCTTGATAAAAAAAGTATTAATTTCATAATCGAATAACACATTTAATACATTATCTTTTCAATTATAATAATAATCAAATTCACTATTGAATTAATAAAATTTATAATAAACTTAAATGATAAATTTTAAATAGGTACTTAAGTTATACATTAGTAAAATAAATAATTTAAATTAAACAATAAATCATATACATTAAAAAAATTGAACTCTGTAAATAAAGAAGTCAATGTCCTGCGCATTGCGCGGATATAAACTAGTCAAATTTGATTGGATTACACCTACAATTATATCTTTAAATCATGGCTTTTTTTTATTTGTTCATTTTCCATTTCAACACATGTTGTATTTCATATATTTTGTTTTAAATTTTATTAACAAAATAAATCAAACGTTGCAGGGACAGTGTTATGTTACAGTCCAGTTACATTTCACTAAAATATAATTCCATAGCAAGAATAATTTATAATGTGACCACAAAATTTTGTGACAAGTAGATTTATAATGTTACATTGTACACAAATGACATTGTGAAAATTATACAATTTTGTAACATACAGACTTATAATGTTACATTGTGAAAATTATAGGTGAAAATTATATTATGTTTTTTAATTGAAAGATAATTAATGAGATTGGTTAAAAGTTATCATACTAAATTTTTTATAGTTAAATAATTAATATATTATGAAATCATATTAAAAATTATTACATAATGTACCAAAACAAAGATTGCAACATAAAGGTTACAGTCGAGACAATCTTCTCTTATATTTTTTATTTATTTGTTTGACCAACAGATATCAACTCAATGCCAATTACTTATGAGGGCTATTTTTTTTATTTTTAAATAGTCAAATAAAGACTGTTTGACTTGTAAGATTTGATTAGTTTTTCTGCCATCTTTCCTTTTTTATTATACCTACTGAGGTTCATATACAACCTTGGAAAAATGCAATTCACTCCATAGATCTTTCCAGGATATCCATGTGGCCCCTCAGCGCTTTTTTATTTTTTTTATTGTTATTTTTTTTCTCCTAATATATATATATATATATTAATATAATAAGATGTGTTCGGACCAGTTTATACGCACCTCAACTAATCACTTTACCGGATAATTTTAAGGGTACACTCTCTCACAATAACCTGGTATATTCAAAATTAAATTCAAGATCTAATGTATCCTTGCCCCTATATGTGAGGAATTCTAGAAATTGGGGGATATTAAATTTGAAAATGCCCGCAAAAAAATGTTCATTCACGCTAATTGGACATAGTGTATTAATGTATTATATGGATTTAGCCCACGTGGTCCATTAGGGCAAAACCCTAGCCCCCACTTCTCCTATAAATATATGTATATCACTGTATTATAACTATATCACTTTTCATAATATCAATTCATGATTCTTCTCTCACTTCTTAATTATCTTAGCATGGTATCAAGAACAAATCTTTTCTGGACCTGTTCTATCTAAAAAAAAAAAATTCAAAACCCTAAAGTTTTCGCCGCAGCCGTCACTTTTCTCCTGTGACTTTCGTTACTGTTATAGGCTTTATTACCACTCTGTTACAATCAACCATCATACCATCGACTTCGTCTTGCAGAGACGAACAAAACGCCACCAAAATCACTGTCATTGAAGTATTCACGTGCTCACACGCGCTACTAACAGCCTGCAGTAATCTCCAACTGCACCGTCTCGGATTTTTTGGCTCTACTGCCTCAACCAAAGCTCAAAATTCACTCCACAATATACCAACATAACCTTCTCGACAATACGATTCCAAAATCGTAAAGCCCATTCCCAGATGACTCCATACGCGCTCTCACACGCCACCCAACTGTGGCACGTCAGATCTACTCGTAGGCATAACAGTCAACGCCACATCTGCGCTGACCAGTGCCACATCAGCGTTGACCGAGTTCCACGTCATTGCCATGTCAGCATCCTACTCACCGCCACATCAACTTTGACTCTTGCCACGTCAGCGTTGACCATTGCCACGTCAACGCCTGCATCAGCTCCTTGCCACGTCATCAGTTCAGCACAACAAATTTCTTTGGACCAGTTCAGGGCTTTTTAAACCAGTTCTTTGCATATTTGAACCGATTCTTGGGGTTTTTAGACGTTCTGATTCTGTTTCCGAGCTCCATTTTGTGATTTGAGGCTCACAATATATACTTTTCCTTATATTCGCGTGGTTTCTACGCCGGTTCACCCATTTCTCGCCTGGTTCTTGGAGATTTAATACCGGTTCATGGACAATTTTGGCATTCTGAATCCATCCATGACAACAGTTTCTCTAGGTTCAACAGCGATGTATGTGGGTTCTTCGCTCATTATCAATGCTAAAAAGGGTTCAAACCCTACCTCCTCTACTGTCACCATGTTTATTGCAGATTTGGCGTCATTCCTCCTTCATATCTTCTCCAAAATTGGTACTGATACAAAATTTTCCCCTGCTCTCTCACTTACTACATGTAATTCCTCTTGGTTCTTTGATTCTGCCTATTCTAATCACATGACATTTGATTCTAATATTTTTTTAAACAAATTATCTGCGATGAATATCCCTAGTATTCATACTGTTGATGGTTCTCAAATGCCTGTTACACATACCAGTCAGGTTTCTACTTCTCATCTTTCTATTCCTGACACGTATTTGATTCCAAATCTCACCTTAAATCTCTTGTCTGTTGGGCAATTTCGTGAATTGGGATTTGAAGTCATATTTTCTAATAGTGGTTGTTGTGTGTAGGATCTTCGGACAGGAGAAATTCTTGGGACAAGTCGTAAGGTTGGACGCCTATTTGAACTTACCAGTTTACACATTCCATCTCCAACTCCATCATTACCACAACAAAATATCCCTTCATCAACCTGTGCAACCTCACCACTACCGTCAATATCCTCTTCCTCATCTTTATCTCCACAATCACCAGTGTCTCTCTCACCATCCCAACTTTGGTATGCTCGGTTAGGTCACACTTCATCTAGCCGACTCAAATCGCTTCTCTCTAGTGGTCAGTTAGGTTCAATTCAACATGAGTCTTTCAAATGTATCAATTGCCAACTTGCCAAACAATCAGCTCTACCTTTCAAAGAGAGTCAGTATATTTCTCTTACACCCTTTGATCTAATTCATTCTAATATTTAGGGGCCTTCTCCTCATGCCTCGATGGGTGACCTTCGTTACTTTGTTATCTTTGTGGACGATTACTCTTGATATACATGGTTGTTTCTTATGAAACATCGATTTAAACTATTCCAAATATATTTTGAGTTTTCTTCTATGGTTCAAACCCAATTTTCTAGAAATATCAAAGTCTTTCGCTCAGATAATGCAATGGAATACAAGGATCGTGCTTTTCTTAACCTGTTTCGCAAAAATGGCACACTCCCCTATCGCTCGTGTCCTAGTACATCCCAACAAAATGGACGAGCTGAACGCAAATATAAATATATTCATGACACAGTTCGTGCTCTCCTAATTTCTTCATTATATCCTGAGCGTTTTTGGGATGAGGCTGCCTTCACAGCTGTCTATATAATAAACGTGTCCCTTCTGCTACAATCCAAAATCAGTCTCTATTTTAACGCCTTTCCAGTAAAACTCTTGATTACTCTGAACTCAGAGTCTTTGGTTACACCTGTTTTGTTCTTCTCAAACCACATGAACACAACAAACTGGAACCAATGGCTCGTTTGTGTTGTTTTCTTGGATATGGCATCGAACATAAAGGGTATCAGTGTTGGGATCCCATTTCTAAAACTCTTCGTATCTCGCGACATGTCATCTTTTGGGAACATTAAATATTTTCTTCCTTACGGTCATTTGACATGTCAACTCTTACTAACTCCAGATTCTTTATTGATCCATCCATTGAGTTATTTCTAGATGATACAATTCCAGTTACTGTTGAGTCCACTCCAGCACCACCAGTCGAGCCTAGCCTTGCATCTTATGCTGAGTCCATTCCAGAACCAACAATTGAACCCACTCCAGAACCACTAGTTGATTTCACCCTTCCAACTCCAGCAACCATGCCTGAGACTTCTCCTGTGGTCGATGATCCTGTACTGCCTTCCGTTGACACCTAAGCCTTAGATCACCCTCGCCGCTTTACCAGGGTAACTTATCCTCCACATTACCTTTCTGATTTTCATTGTTTTTCCACTATACTTCATCTGCATAAGCCTCAATCCTATAAGGAGGTTAGTATTAATCCTCTTTGGTAGAAAGTAATGGACGAAGAACTTCAGGCCCTCGCCAAAATTCATACCTGGGATATTACAGATCTGCCCCCTGGAAAAACTCCTATTGGGTGCAAAATGGGTGTTTAAGATCAAAACGCTTTTTTATGGCTTTGTTCAATGATATAAAGCCCGACTTGTTGCCAAGAGATTTACTCAGGAATATGATATTGACTATGAAGAGACATTTGCTCCAGTAGTAAGGCTAACATCTATCCGAACATTTCTTGTCGTCGCCGCTATTCGAAAATGGACTCTTTTTCAAATGGATGTCAAAAATGCATTTCTCAATGGCGATCTTCTTGAGGAAGTCTATATGCATACCCCTCCCGCCTTAGCTACCCCTAGAAATAAAGTTTGTCATCTTTGTCATGCCCTGTATGGTTTGAAACAAGCTCCACGTGCCTAGTTTGCCAAATTCACTACTACTATTCATCAGTTTGGGTTCGCACCTAGTGCTCATGATTCGACACTGTTTATTCGTCATACTGCCAACGGTATTATCCTTTTTTTACTAGTATGTAGACGATATGATTATTACTGGAAATGATCTACGTAGCATTTCTAAACTCAAAAAGTTTCTAAGTGGCCAATTCAAGATGAAAGACTTTGGTGTGCTTACCTATTTTCTTGGCTTTGAAGTTTCATCGGGTTCTGATGGATATTTTTTCTCTCAAGCCAAATATGCCTCGGATCTCCTTTCCAAGACTAGGATCACTAACTCAACCACTGCCACTACTCCTCTCGAGCCGAATGTCAGACTTACCCCACTTGATGGTTCACCTCTTCAGGATGACACTCTATATCGCCAACTGGTTGGAAGTCTTGTATACCTTACTATCACCCGTCCTGACATTGCCTATATTAGTCATCAAGTCAGTCAGTTTTTGTTCGCTCTCCGAACCACCTATCACTCGGTTGTTCTTCATATTCTTTGGTATGTCAAGGGTACTTTATTTCATGGGCTTCATTTTTCAGCTCAGTCTGCTCCCGTCTTACAAGTTTATTCTGATGCCGATTGGGCCGGAGACCCCACCTACAAATGTTCAACTACTGGTTACTGTTTCTTTTTAGGTAATTCTCTCATTTCCTGGCATAATAAAAAACAAACTGTAGTTGCTCACTCCAGGAACTTCTCTGGCTTCAATGGCTCCTCGTTGACATGGGCGTTTCTTCTTCTGATGCCACTACCCTACACTGTGACAACATGAGTGTTATTCAGATCGCTCATAATGATGTATTTCATGAGCGTACAAAACACATCGAGATTGAGAGACTGATTGCCACTTCATCCGTTATCACATTCTTCATAATACGGTTCGTCTACAATCCGTCAGTTCAGCTGATCAGACAACAAACATTTTTACTAAGGCTAATCCAACCGGACGCTTTCATTCTCTGGTTTCCAAACTCAAGTTCACCTCTCACTTATCGCCTTGAGTTTGAGGGGAGATGTTAATGTATTAATGTATTATATGGGCTTGGCCCACGTGGCCCATTAGGGTAAAACCCTAGCCCCCACTTCCCCTATAAATATGTGTATATCGTTGTATTATAACTGTATCACTATTCATAATATCAATTCATGATTCTTCTCCCACTTCTCAATTATCTTAACAATTTTTGTAAGAGATTCTTAGTGAACAATCCGCTAAATTAAATTTTTTGTCCATACAACTTATGTTTTACAATATATTGTTTTTAGAAATCCAAATTATTGTAACACATAATAATCACCGTAATTTTTTCATATAAAAAATTACAATAATTTTTTCATATAAAAAATTACAATAATTTTTTCATATAAAAAATTACAATAATTTTTAAGGCGTGCAGTGACTTTGAACTTTTAATAAAATTATTCGATTTGTCAAAAAATTATTGTAATGGATGAGTTGAATGAATACTTAGTTGCATATTTTGGGGTCATAGCAAGAAAAAAAAAAAAAAAAAACTATTTTTGTAAATTCAAGGTAGTTAGGGCAAGAATCTGAACATAATAATTGAAACGTACACAAACTCTAGGAGTAAAAATATACAATTTAACTGTATCTTAAAAAACACATTCGCGTTTTCAAATCAGATCTTCAATTAAAATAATAATTTAATGGCACTTTACCATAGCAATTTGCTTGCATTGTAGTTTACTCCATATTTCGGTAAACACTTTTACTCTGTGTTTTAAACTAAAATATATAACAATTAAATAATTAATATAACTGTGTGAAATGATAAATTTATCATTATATTAAGGGATGTTTGGCGATTAGTTTCAAAATAACGAATATAATCTATTATTAGTTCTCTTAAAAAATAAGTTTTGATTTAGTTTCTTAAACTACTTTGTATTAATCTTGCATGTGCTCACACATTGTGTATAGAAGGTAGAGAGAATTTCGTAAGTAAATCCGTATTATAGTGATTATTAGCCACATATAACTAAAATTAGTTACAAGTGAAAAATGCAATCAAATGTAACTATTTACATATACCTGTGTAATATTAATTACACATATTTATAAAATATTAGTTACACATAATGATAAATATATGTAACTTACAAATTACATGTAATTATATTACATGTACTTGTGTAATATTTGTTACATTTAATATTACACACAAGTTAGATACATGTAACTGCAAGAGTGCAAGCGCGTGTATTAGGCATTCTGTTTTTTTTTTTTTTTTTTTTTTTTAATTCGTGAGATTATAAAACACAAGTTACAATTGCGTATGAGATTTTTATTTTTAAAAATTAAGGGTGAAATGAAAAATCTGCCACCAAAATACCCTTATATTAATCCGAATTCCAAAGTGATTCGTGGTTATGAAAAACATTAAAAAAAAAAGAAAGTAAATAGATATTATTTGACTTGTGTGTATAAATGTTAATTACTTTAATGATTTATTAATTTTAACCTTTTGAATTTTAATTGTTAATTTTAATAAAAAAAAAATATAATGGTTTCACTTTAATTTATAGTGCAAAGAGATCAAATATTTATAAAAATAATATAAAGAAATAAATTACAATTGAATTAAACAAGGGAAAAATGCTATTGACCCTAACAACTATTCTGCCCATTGCGCGGGTTCAAGCCTCAAATGTGTAGTTTTCTCTAATTTGGTGGGCTCTACTGAGGCAGCAAATATGTAAGTTCACATTGGACACCGTTGATTCCTAGATTCTGAGAAAGAAACGCCGTACACCGCTGCAAGAACGGAAAAGTATGTATGTTCACATTTGATTGTTTTTAAGAAAAAAATATAATTTATTTTAATTCTTCTATATAATTTTGAAATTATTTTACAATATTTTTTCATTTTCGATCCACCACTTCAATTATGAGGCTCTACGAATGATAATGCCAAAATATAAATCGTCAGTTATGATCAAGTTTGATTTAAAATATGATCCTCTTGAACCTTGATTACTACAAAACAAAATATCATGGGTTGAAAGTCTTTCGAGACTAAAAAAATGAACCTTAATTAAATTTATGTAAATTGCAAATTTGTTTGTGGAGTGATGGATGTTTATTAAATTTGTTATTTTAGCTAGGATACTTATTTTTAGAATGATGGTCGGTATATTTTTTGTATGATGGTTGGTATATTTTTGGAACATTATTGTTTATTTTTGGAAATGATTGTTGTATTGGTTCAAATGGTGTGTTGGAATGATTATTGTAGTGTTGGTCTGGAATGATTGTTTCAGTGTTGGAATATTATTGTATACTATTGGAATGATTGTTGCAAAATTTATTGCTTCTCAAATGGTTCGCTTTGTGTTATTGTTTTCCCAGCTCATGTGCAGTTTATGTGGCTATTCTTCCAATTATTTGTGTTTTATTTTGTAATGGTTCAAATGGTGTTTTTTGTGTTCTGTTTTGTATATGGTTCCACTTAATTTGTATTCTGTTTTGTTAGAGTTAAATGTTTCAAATGATGATGCTTGTGTTGCAGTATTTTCCCACTTTAGTTGTTTTTTATGGTGCAGTTTGTGGTTTGATTTTGTTCCAAGCGCACCAAATCATATAGTACAGTTCTTGTACTCTATTTATGTGGCTATGTTTGATTTTTAACAAAAATGCAATGAAAAAAAGAAAACATAGTATCTTCATGAATGAAATGTAATGAACAACAATCAACAACAATGAACAGAAATAAAGATAAGAGAGAGAGAGCCAAACATAGAACCTTAAAATTATAATTAAAGTTACAACAATTGAAAATAGAAATTACAGATCCAAAAAATAAAAACAAATTACACCAACTGAATTAAAAAAGATGGGCATTCAAGATCCAAGATGGCTCACATCACTTTTGATAAAGAAAATCAATCAAGACCCATGACAAAATAAAACAAATCTACAAAATTGTCTTCTTTCTTTACTGTTTGTTTATCTTCCTCAACAATTTAGGCATAACTTATTAGCATATGTCACAAGGAGATGGGTCAAACCACCAGAACACACACACATACACTCCCAAGAACACCCCTCTCACATCCGTATAATCTTCTTGAGAGATTTTCAACAATCCCTATAGTTCTTACCTTAGCAATTCGTCCAAAATGACAGAAACTAAGTTCTTCATTGCTATGCCTGGTTTACGATCTTGATTGCAGAACAATAAATCAAAGCTTCAACCTTCTGCCTTCAGCTTCACACATAAAACAATTCTTCTGATCAGCTTCAACTTCAGCCACGAAATCCCTTCATGCGATTAACTTTCTTTTTCTCATCTTCAATTTTTCTCTACTCTCATTGTTTTTTCTTTGAAAATGGAGCAGTAGACCTGCAAAATCCTTTAATGGCTGCCAAGGGTTTTAGGCAGGAAGAAGGGAATCCATTTCCTCCGATTTTTTTTGTAAATAACCATTATACGCTTAAAAAAATCACGTGATTTGCACGTGGCGTAATTTCCATCTTGTTTGGATGAAAAAAAATTAACAAAGAGACCAATTGAAATCGACTACATACTTAGAGGGTTTAAATTGAAATGAATAAAAAATATTGGATTGCATAGAAATGTGTCAATACTTAGAGGGTCTAAATGGAATTTGCCTTAGAAATAATATGTGAATATTAAATTTAGTAATAATATTAAAAGAGTAAATTTACATAAATTAAATTAAGAGAAAAATACCAAATAGTCTAGATAACAGACTAAATCTACAAGATGGTTCAACAAGTTTTTTTTGGCACAGAATAGTCCTATATTTTTCGCTATTTATTACCAAAAAGTCCTAATTTTTTTTGGTGGATGATTTTACCCTTCAACATTTACATTGCCCTGTCCCTTTTATCACAATCGTTCCAAATCTCGTTTTTCCAGTGGCTATCAGCTATACCTTTTGCTGTTGGTGGTTTAAGTGATGAATCAGTCTTCCAGAAATCGAAAAGGATGGTGACCAACAGAACCCTTGGTGGTGGTTCCAAATTGTTCCAAATATCAACCAATTATGTTGAAGATTATGCAAGATCATGGTGAGAATTGAGGGATTTGTGTAATTTTGACGGTAATTTGTTTTGCTGATGACTTCCATTTGCTCGTCGGTCATCGCCTTCACGAACGTTCCGCCGTTGCCCTTGGAAGCTCCAACGACGTATTTGATTTTGCTACTCCACCTACGATTTGTTGCCATTGCTGAAGCTCCGACAACGTCTCAATTTGATATAGTTGGATTGATTTGGTTATCATTTGAAATGTTTTACAGCGGTTGAGAGTCTTGAGACTGAGTTTGTGGTTGTGGGTTTGTAAGAGACAAATAGATAGAGAGAAGAGAGAGAGAGTAAATGGAGGAAGAGAGAGAGTAAATGGAGCATCTTTTAACTCAATAGTTTTTTTAATAATTACACTTTGATCCCTTGAATTGGACTTGAATTTACCTAATTTTGATGATTTGTTGAGCTTTTCGATCTCCGAATTTGTTGTTTGATGTCGTGTTATATTCAAGCATATGACTGTAGAAAAAAAAAATATCAAAATTGAATGAAAAAATTAAAATATAACATGATGGCCAACGACTGCGAACTCATCGCCCTAAACAAATGTGAGAGAGAAATAGAGAGAAAATGGACTTGATCTATATACCTGGTGGAGTGAAGCTTATATTATATATATTGTATGGTTGTTTTGGTGAGATAAAATGAGTATGTCGACTTGATAAAATTTGAACGGCAGTGAAAGTGGAATATAACATGAGATTGTGTTATACTCCAATGTGCGGATAGGTAAAATCATCACAAAAAAATAAAATGATTATTTTGTAACATGTGTTTAAAAAATGTTTATTTGATAATTTTGTCATCTTATTAGGACTGTTTGGTATCTGACCCCAAAATCAAATTAAATAATAATAAAATAATATATGGAGATTAAAATTAGTTATAGTATTAAAATATTAAATCTACGTAATTAAATAAAAATATAATATAAAAGAAAAAATATAATATATAGAAACTATGAACATTAAATTTACAAAAATTATAAAAATATTATATAGAAATTAAATTCAGCAACATATAATACTAGAACAAGTTAAATTAAAAAAATAATACGAAAGAGAAAATACAATATATGAAAATTATGAATATTAAATTTAAAGAAATTATCAAGAATTATGGCCATTAAATTTACTAATATATAATACTAAAATATTAAATTTATACAAATTAAATTAAAAAGTAATAGAAAAGAGATAATATCATATATGAAAATTATGAATATTAAATTTACGAAAATTATAAAAATAATATATGGATATTACATTTAGTAATATTACATAAGTATAAATTTACGAAAATAAAATAAAAGAAATAATATAAAAGAGGAGATATAATATACGAAAATTATAGACATTAAATTTACAAGAAACATGAAAATAATATAAAATTAAATTAAAGAGAAAATATAAAAGAAGAAATATGATACACAGAAATATTGGACGTTAAATTTACAAAAATCATAGAAATAATATATGGACATTAAATTTAAGGAAGTTAAATTATAAAAATAAAATAAAAGAGAAAATATAATGTATGAAAATTATGGATATTAAATTTATGAAAATTATAAAATTAATATACACACATTAAATTTAGTAATAATACTAAAATATTAAATTTACAGAAATAAAATAAAATAAATAATATAAAAGAGGAAGTATAATGTACGAAAATTATGGATATTAAATTTATGAAAATTATAAAATTAATATACACACATTAAATTTAATGTTTTAGTATAAATTTAGTAATAATACTAAAACATTAAATTTACAGAAATTAAATAAAATAAATAATATAAAAGAAAAAATATAATATACAAAAATTATTGATATTAAATTAATAAAAATTATAAAAATAATGGGAATTTTATTATTTGGTCTCTATAAGATATAGTATTGAGAAAATGATCCTCCAACTACTTGATTTAAGTTTTTGATCCCCACAGTCCTTGATAAATGCCCCCTATTGTATTTACAAGTCATGCCACTTTGCACATTTAAACCCACCAAATCACCAAAATCATCCCATTCAATTTACGATTGATAGAAATTAAAAAAAAAAAAAATACACCAAATTAATCTACGAAAAATCCTCTTTCCAATGATAGAAATTTCGATTTTTTTAGATAAATTTTTGCTAATTTGTGAATATTCATGTTTTGTTGAAAATGAAGATCAGAGCAAATTTTTTTGAACATTCATAGATCTTGAATCTGAATACAAAAATAATCAACAAAAACTTCAGATACACGCATTCATTGCCGAACATTTACATGAAAAATGCATTCATATGAATATTCATAGACCAAAAATAAAATCAACAAAAATCATTCACAAGAATAACAAAATCTCTATATAAATCAACAAAAAAATATATGAACATTCATAGGTCTTGGATGTGAACACATAAATAATCAACAAAAACTTTTAGATAACACATTTACTATGAGTTGAACATTCACATGGAGTAAAATCAACTCACAAAAATCACAAAACTGAAAACATTTACATATCTGGAAATTTTTAGGTCTAAAAAAACAAATTTAATCCATTGCAAAACATTCACAGAAAACAAAACATACATGAACATTTATAGAAATCAAAAGATATATGTAAAAAAATTTTTACATATTTTTTTATAGAAAACAAAACATACATGAACATTTTTTTCAGATATTCACATATCTGAAAAAATTTCAGATCTGAAAGAGAAAAAGAGACGGTTGTGATTTTCAGCAGTAGCGCTAACCGGTATGAACATTCACAATACTATTTAAATAGTTGTGAATGTTCAGTGAGGAAGTGTAAAAAAAATTAAAAAAATGAAAACTAAAACTTAAAAAGGGTGAGAAATGTAGGTCATGCTATTTAGAAACCCTAATGCCTCTGTCATCGTGAACCTTCAACCTTCAATCCAAACTCCAGTGGATTTTGTGATGGCGAACAGTTAACGGAGAACGGAGTACGGCGACGACAAACGGCAATAGATTCGGCAAAACGATCCAATAGCACGAGAGTCATTTCTGGCTCCAGCGACACCATCGAACAGAACGAACCACCGCAAATGGACTCCCACCGAAGACGAAGGACGGCAGCACGAGTGTAGTTTAGCGTAGAGAGATGAACGGCTGCAACGGCCATCGAAGACGAATGGGTGGTCTTGGACCCTTATGTGGACAACTGGACATAACTTAAGAGTGATGAGAGAGAGTGGTTGGTCTTGGACCCTTAAGTGCACTGTACGGCTGAATATGAGAGTGGTGAGAGAGTGTGGTTATGGGTGAGTAGAAATTAGGGTTTGATATTTATATAGGGGTATTTGTGTCTATTTGTTATTTTTTTTAACTAAGAAAGAATTAAATAATAAGAAATATTAATTGAAGGCTTAAATAATAATCTTTTTGTCTAAAAGATTTGTTTAGGATAGAGAATGTCAAATATGGTCCAAATAATAAAAATCCTAATAATATATAGATATTAAATTTAATAATAATAATAAAATATTAAATTAAATTAACGAAGTAATATAAAAACAGAAATATAATATATAAAAATAATATATGTACATCGAAATGATCTGTTTGTATATTCATTTCCTTCCTCCGTAAGAAGGAAAGGAAAGAATGAGGCTTGTCACTCCGCATCTTTTCCCAGTCGGCATCTGTCATTCTATCCTACTATTTGTAAGCTTTCGGTAGTGTCTGTGCAAAATTTCCCCTTTGAAAGACGTTTGGATTTGCGCAGGGGAAACGTAAGGAGCTCCGCATAAATTGCACTTTCCACGAAACTCAGTTTAACCGCAATTTCTATTTTGATCCTTAAACTATTAATATCTTTTGTTCCGGTTCCCGATTTTTATATAAAATTGATTCAAGATTTTTGTAAATATATACTGTGTTTTTTCAAATTGCAATTGCACAAAACCGAAATCACAATTTCATTGTCTAAGGGACAAATTGTCAAAAATTGATCAAATTCAAGTATAGTTGTTTTTTTTTTTTTTTTTTTTTTTTTTAAGTTTCAGGGTAAAGTGTGTCAAGATTAACTTTTGTGTACTTTGACTAATCATTTCCACAGACGTTCTTTAGAATGCAGTCCCTCACATTGGAAGGATTCATTTAGAATTAAATTTAAAATTTAATTTCTGAAGTGCTTTCTAAAAAAATCGAACTCTTGTTGATAAAGAAAGGAGGTAGCTCCCCTTACAAACTGAATTAACACCCCTTGGGTTTCGGGTATAGTTGTGAAGTGTGTGTTGGCACCCCCACATTAAATTACAGGGAAAAAAAAATCTTGTGTATACTGTACTGTCATAATATAATTAAATTGGAGGGAAAAAATGGTATTGTACAAAGGAAGCTTCAATGAAATTTGTTATCTTCTATGAGTTTTAATTACTTCCGTACGAAGTTACTTGTCTCTTTCACTGCATAAAAACACAAGGAAAAGGGGTGGGGGTGGGGCTCTGTTCTCACTCGGTTTATCTCTCTATAAAAGTGCGCGCGCGAGAGAGAGAGAGAGAGAGTGGGGAGGAAAATAGGCAAAAAGAGAGATGGAGAAGAAGGTAGAATCCAAGGGCCAAGGCTTGATCGATGAGGTTTTCTCTTGGTCCATTGCTGACGTCCACAACAAAGATCTTTACACCGACAAGGTTTGATTCATTTTGTGTGTGTGTATAGATGGTTTTTATTTGTCCAATGTGTTACTCTTTGAGTTTGGAGTGTATCAAAGTCAAAATTACGTGACTCTTATTTGCCCAATGTATAAAATTGCGCGATTGATCCTTAGCCAGTCTCGTTAAAAAAAACAATAAAAAAATCCTTAGCCACTTATACCTAAATATTGGGTTCACACTAATTGGTGAAAGAGTCTTAAGATCCTTAAATTCTCACACTGAATGTCTGTAAAAATTCTTATGCTGAGAATTTGAATCCCGGTAAGAAACCTCTAACGGCATGTTTCATTGGACGGAATCGGGAGCTGAATAAAATTGCATTCCGCCTTCGATTCCTATTCCGTTATTTGATTCTTCAATGAAATCACAAAAGTGATTCCATTAGAATGAAAATCAAGAGAATGAGATTCTATATGAAATGAGATAGAATCAAATCCAACCTAATAGAATCAAAACTAAAATTACAAAAAAAAATATCGCTGATCCACTCCAATTCAGAAATAAAAAAAAAATAAACAGAAATTAAAGAACAGAAAATTGAGAACAGAAACAAAAAATTGAAAACAAAAATAGAAAATTGAGAATAGAAACTGAAAATTAAGAACAACAAATTGATAACAGAAACAGAAAATTGATAACAAAAAATTGAGAACAAAAAATTAGAAAACAAAAATAGAAAATTGAGAAAAAAAAATAAAATTGAGAATAAAAACTGAAAATTGATAACAGAAACAGAAAATTAGAAAACTGAAAATTAAGAACAGAAACAAAAAATTAGATAACAGAAAATTAGAATGTAAAATTAGAGAACAAAAAATTGAGAAAAAAAATTAAAGAATATAAATTAAAAATTGAATGAAATAGTGAAATATAATAAAATAAGAGAAATAATAATATAGTGAAATATAATAAAATTTTATTATAAGAATATCATGAGAATTTTATTATATTTTATTATTTAATTTTTTTTTTTTTTCTATACCAACCAAACAAGTAAATGAAATAGTGATTCCATTGACAATTTCATTTCATTCCTTCTCTCATTCCATTACTTCTTCCATTCCATTCTACCTTCATTCTATTCCGTTCAACCAAACGAGCCGTAAGAGTAAGTAAAGAGAACGTGTATAGCGTTTGATTTGAATGTATAGGCTTTTTGAACTTACCTTCATCCCCCCATTACTCTGGACATTTGTATAGATTCTCACTTGGCGAGAAAAGGTAGTGAGAGAGAGAGAGTACTTAATAATGGGCGTAATTAATCCGTTTGGGGCATTACCCTTAGCATGTTCCACATCTGAACATTGTTATATTATATTAGACGAACATTCCAATCAGGTTAGGCCTAGATTCTGAGTCGTTCTTGGTTTGATTCACCTTTGGTCCATGGGTCAATCCCAATTTTGAGTTAAACCTGCTTACCATTCAAATATGAGGTTAACAACCATTTTACACTTTATCAGCCACCAAAATATAATATTTTTTCTTTCCCTTAAAATAATCAACAAACTCTAATTTGGCCATCACTATAAATTCATTTTACTTTGTTCGGACAGGTACAGAAAATACCAGAAGCATTCTCTTCGATTGCAGAGTACATGAACTCATTCGTCCATCTGTTGATCAAGGAAACACACGCCGCCGTGCTCTCTAGCATGATGCCGACTTCCTTGCCTCGTGCACCGGCCAGAGAAATCTTCGACCCGAAACCGATAAAAGACTTGTACTATGAAATTTCCTTGAGAAGGGCGAGCACATCATCATCATCACGAACTCACAACACGAGGACGGGGGGATTGTATGAGCCTGAGGTGGGAGATCTCATTGTGCTAACCGATAATATAAGGGAAAGATCATCCGAGAGTCCCAATTTCGGGTTGGTTTCGAGATCTGGGGATGGAGATTGTAATTTAAAGGTTATAATCTTGGCGTCGAAGCCTATTTCGTTGTTTGTAAGAGGAAGAAGTAGACATTTCGTGGTTTTTATTGCAAACTTGACGACAAATATTCGGATGTGGAAAGCGTTGAATTGGGAACTTGAAGGGGGGAATATGAACATTTTGAAGAAAGTGCTTTCTGCGGATTCGGATGTGAGTACCCAAATTCATGCATTTTTTCCTTCCCATTATTACACCTACTATCTATTTATTTATTTATTTATTGAAAATAAAATAATTAACTTAGAAATCTTATATGTAATACTAAAAGCTAAAACCAAACTTGAAAGTCAACCACAATCAATTATTTGTCATCTTTCTAATCCTATTCTCCGTAAATGGGAGGTCAAGATTGAAGGAAAACTCATAAGTATAATAATAATTACGGTGACTAATTATAATAATAGAGCACTTTCAATAGTAATAGCCACAACCGATACTCTTCTAATAATAATTGAGTATTTTCTATAATTATAATAATAAGATAAAAAAAGATACGCACAAGCAATGCCCTCTCTCTCATTTTCACTCTCAACTACACTCTCCCTATTTCTCTCTATGTAATTATAATCTAATACTAATTTTATCTAATATGTAATTGTCTAATAGTAATACTTAAAAGTGAAATGAAAGAAAATGTTTTAATAAGGTTGGAGAAAATTTCTTTCAAACCTGTTGGTGATTTTTATTTTTGTTTTTGTATATATTATTGACTGGCCACACTCAATTTTTTTATCTTTTTTTATTTTAGTTAATTTAATTTTTTTCTAATTAGTACATAAATATATGATTAAGTTTCTTGATCCACATTTTAAATTATTTTAGAAAATAAGTGTGATTGAAAAAATATTTTCACCAAAAAAGAAATTAGATACAACATAAATTAATTAAATTAGAATTTGTTAGACTTGCCAAAATTGATAAAATTAATCCTAATTTCTAAATATTTGTTTTTTATTTTATATTATATAAATAAGAGTTAATTTGTAAAAATATTATTTCACTTTTATGATTATTTATGTAATTTTTAATAGTATATTTATTTTCGGTATTTATAAAACGTTATTACTCAATCAAATTTATGCATCTGTTCTTAAATATTACTACCAAAGTAACCAAATAATACATACGTATTTCATACTTCAACATTAATAATTTATTATACTTTTATTTTTCTAAAACCGCACAATGTGCGAGTCTAAACTAGTATAACCATTAACTACGTGTCATTTTTGATGAGTCTCTTAGCCCCTTGTATCTTTTAGAAAATAATATCTATTTATTTGTGTGGGCAAATAATGAATAAAAAAATAAAAAGAAAAATAGGATGGAAAATGAGAAAAAATTTTTTTTGGTATAGATGAAAAATGAGAATAAAAGAAAATAAAAAAGAAAATGCACAATTTTCTTACTAATTTTGTTTTCCTCACTAATTTGAGAAAAAAATGAAGAAGAATTTTCCTAGAAAAGAAGAAAATTATAATTATATCTTTGATGATAAAATTCTTAATTTATTTTTTACAACATTCGAATATAAAATAGTACATTACATTAAAGTAAATTATTTTTTTTCTTTTATTTTTATTTTCTAACCAAATAAAACTAGAAAATAATTTTATTTTTCACAATAAATAAAAATATTATGTTCTAACCAAACATACCCATGTACTAGTTAATTTGTTAAAAATAACTCGGATCTCTAAAAAAAATTGTTCTATTGAAATCACTTCATCATTCTTTTTGTTTTCAAATTTATCAAAATAAATACTACAAGAAATTACTTCTTTATTTTTATTAATTTTATTTAATTTTATATTTTTTACTATTAGTTTTTTTCAGTTTTTTTGGGTTGTATATTTTTTTACTATTTTTATTCTCCAATATCCTTTTTATTTACTTTGTTATCAAGTTGAGTTCGGAAAATATAAAAAATAAAGTAAAATTAATTGAATAAATACAAAAGCAAATAAAATCAACTGAAAATAAAAATAAAAAAATGATCAAAAAATAAATCAAAAGAGAAATATTAGAAGGCAAAAAGAAAAAAAAACACAAAAAATGAAACAAACAAATCAAATAAAAAAAAAAAAAAACACAAACAAAAAAAAAATGAAAATAAAAATAAAAATATTGAAAACAAAATATATAATAAGAAAAAAAAAAATCAAAAGTAAAACATATTAAACGAATAAAAAAAATGAGAAAATAAAAAATATAAGTATAAAATATGAAACGAAAAAAAAAATTGAAAATGAAAAATGAGATATTGAAAAAAAAAATTGGCTATGTTTTTTTTTTTTTTTGTTTTCCTTCTTGAAATTAATAAAATAGAAACGAAAATAGAAGCGCAACAAACTTGTTTTGTGTGTTTTTTTTTTTAACAAAACATGGAGTAATATTTATTTATTTATTTAATTAATTATTGATCTGGAGTAAACAAAATGCAACAGTCGTTTTAAGGTAAAATTGTATTTTTAACCCTAAATTTTCAGGCATCACTCCTGTGCTTCACAAATGTAACCATTAACCCGTCATTTTAGATGAGTCTCTTATGCCCATCTTATCGGTTAGAAAATGAGTATGATACAGTGAGTTTATTTGAGAGAAAAAATAATAGAAAATGAGAAAAAATAATTATTTGTAATGAAAAATAGGAAAAAAATGCATAATTTGTTGAGCAATTTTTTATTTTTATTTTTTATTTTGGAAAGAAATGAAAAAAAAAAAAAAAAAAAAGAATTTTTTAAGAGGAGAGAAAATTATAATTATGTTCCTAATAATAAATTTTTAATTTTTAATTTTTATTTTTTATCAAAGGTAAAACAGTAATCAAAGTGAATTATTTTCTTTCTTTTTATTTTTATTTTCTCTTTTTCCTTCCAACAAAACATATCATTGTACTAGTTAATTTGTTAAAAATAAGGTTGGATCTTTATAAAAAAAAATTGTTCAATTGGCATCACGTCATCATCATCATTATTATTTTTTTTATTCAAAAATATCAAAATTATTCTACAAGAAATTGATTCTTTATTTTCATTGATTTTATTTTATTTTATTTTTTACTGTTAAATTTTTTCCACTTTATTTTTTTATATCTTTTTATGTTGTATATATATTTTTTTTATTATTTTTATTCTCCAGTATCTTTTTTTTTTCATCAAGTAGAGTTAAAAAAAAATATAAAAAGAAAATTAAAATCAACTAAAAAAAAATCAAATAAATAAATAAAATCAACTAAAAAAATAATGATAAAATGGGTCACCTACAAAACTGTCCAGCTTCCAGGCAACACAGAGAGGTGATAAAATGGGTCGAAATGTTTGCTTTTTATCTGCCGAAAATTATATTTTTGGTCCTTAATAAGAGTGAAAATTTTGAATGGGAAAAAATATTTTCAATTTAGTGCACTGATTAAATGATAAAAATATTCTCAACGTAAGATCACGTATTAAGCACAATTAAATTTTTTTTCCTCCCAAATTTGGGAGAAAAATGAAAAAAGGGTGGAAAAAAAAATTAAAATTTCTATTTTGTCTCTTTATTTTATCTAACAAATACCCATTTCATTTATACTAAAGATAAAATAGTAAATTAAACAATATATATATATATATATTTTTTTTTTTTAATACACAAAATATTATTTCTCTTTCTTTTATATCCCTCTAAGTAAACATACTAAAAATAATAATTTTCCCTCTAAAAATAAAAATAAAAATAAAATCTTTTTCATTTCTTTTTTCATTTTCCTTTCCCTTTCTCACTCTTTCCAAACATACCTTAGGGACAAAAATGTAATTTTCCATTTTAGTTGATTTAAGGGGGGGCAGTATCGTCATAAAAGTGAGACCAAGAAGAGGATGACACGTGTTGACACGCGTCTGGGTAGACTTTGGCACTGACCGGGGTTTTGGCGGGAAAAAAGAATGGCGGTGGGTCCATGTCGGCGGCCGTGGCTGCAAAATCAAGCCACTCTTTCCTCCACTAATCTCCACTTGCGTAGCCCACTTGTCGTACTCCCCCTCCCTCTCTTCCCAATGCATTTTTTGGTCAAAATTACTATCAAAAGTGTCACAGGCCGAGCCTTTTGAAACTGGAGAACGAATCGTACGACACTAACTAGAGAATTATCTAGTAGCAAACTTAGAGATCAGATGATCTAAAATAGAAATAATTTTAAACGAAAAAATCAAAAGTAAAAAAATAGTAAACGAAAAACAAAACAACTAAAAAAAATTGAAAAAATAAAAAATATAAGAAAAAATAGAAAAATAATAACAAAAAAATTGAAAATGAAAAATGCGTGAAAACAGAAAAAAAAAAAAAAATGATGGCTTTTGATTTATTTTGAAACTAATAAGACAGAAACGATAATAGGAGCGCAATAAAATTGTCTTTTTTAACAAAACAAGGAGTTTAAGTTTGATGAATTGTTTGGGTTCTCCAGGTTGATGATGCCGATTGTTCCCTCTGCTCCATTGAACTGGGAAACAGTGAAACCCTATCCAAATCAGAGCATCTCATCCGTGAATTCGGACTCAACGATTCACAAAAATCTGCTGTTTTGAGTTGCATCCAAAGAAGCCAATGCCATCACCAAAACTCCGTAAAGCTGATTTGGGGTCCTCCGGGGACCGGCAAAACCAAAACGCTCGCTTCCTTGTTGTTTGTCCTATGGAAATTCAGATGCAGAACACTTACTTGCGCCCCGACAAATGTCGCCGTTCTCGGAGTCGCGGCTCGTCTCATGAGCTTGGTGCGGGATGATCTCGAGTACGGCGGTTACGGGATCGGAGATATAGTCCTGTTCGGTAACGCGGAGAGGATGAAGATCGACGGTAATGATCGCCTCCACGATGTGTTTCTCGATCACCGAGTCAAGGTTCTCGCCGGCTGTTTTTCGCCGTCCATCGGTTGGAGGCGTAGCGCCGATTCCGTGATTAGTTTGATTGAAGATCCAGAAGCAATGTACCGTCTTTACAAACGAAAAGAGAGAGATGAGGAGGAGAAGAAGGAAGGGGAAGATACGGAATCTAACCCCGAGCCCAAAAAACTGACATATGAGGAATTTGTGATGAACAGATACAAATTCAGTGGAGAACATCTCATTTCTTGCTTGAAAAACTTGTGCAAACACTTGCCTACTGCATTGATTTCGTTGGAGGTAGTGAAGGAGATTGTTAGGGCAATTGATTTGCTAAAGCAATCTGTTGAAAATTTGCTGCAAAGAGCCACTGGTTCAAATTCAATTGAGTGCATTCGATTACTCAGGAACCTTCGTGATGATTTTTGGGTTCCGAATCTCACTGATCGCGAAGAGATCAGAAGCTTTTGCCTGAGGCATGCGCGTTTGATTTTCTGCACCGCTTCGAGCTCTATTAGATTGCACTCGGAAAGAACAGAGCCGGTGGAGTTGCTGGTGATCGACGAAGCGGCGATGCTTAAGGAATGCGAATCGGCTATCCCTTTGCAGATCTCCGGCCTTCGCCATGCCATACTTGTCGGGGATGAGAAACAACTTCCTGCAATGGTTCAAAGCAAGGTTTGGACCCCACTTTTCTTATGATAATATTGGTTACCTTCTTTCCGTGGAATCAGGGATACTATTAGTTCCCCTAGTACTTTGCCATTTTTTCATACTTACAATCTTATCCTCCATTCGGATTCTCTAGTTGGTTGTCCAATGAAATCAAAAAGTTAATTTATTAGAATAAAAGATGATGAAATTGAATTCCGTAGTTCATGGATTGGAATCAATCCAACCCAATAGAATAAAATTTTTTTTTCACAAAAATCTATTCCAAGATGTTCATCCATGTTATTAGAAATAATCTGTGGTAGTCATTTAAAAGAAAATAATAATATATATATATTAAAAATTGATATCTAAAAAGGCGTTATGAAAATTTATTATATTTAATTATTTCATTTATTTTTTCATTCTATAATAATAAAATAAAAGAATGAAATAGTGATTCCAATGATAAATCCGTTTCATTCTGTCTTTCATTTCATTCCATTCCTTCTTCCATTCTATACTACCTTGATTCTATTCCATCCAAGCAAATGAGTCCTCTGAACATTCGGAATAAAGAGCAACGATAAATTTCCATTAGGGAGTAAATAAAAGACTAAAATACCCCTCTTTTCAAAATTACAATTTTAGAGGATAATGCAATGATTTCTACCTATTTCATCGTGCTTAAATTTTAAGTGCTCAAAATATATGAAGTTTGTTTGATAAAATTAAAATTTTAAGTGCTAAATTTTTGGATAAATATGTTCAGTAGGACAAGCACATTAGGCCAAAAATTTAAGCAATTTTTAAAAAGAACTTGATTGATTAAATGATTTTAATTATAGTTATAAAAAATATTTAATTTATTCAGTTTCAACACTTAATTGATATCAAACATGGCCAAAGAGTATATAATACAAATAGTTACATGTAACTAAAAATATTTTGGCATCCGACGGCCCGACTTTGGTGTTCATAGCCTTGAGATGCAACGGCAGGTAGTGGCGGGTGGCAACAGAGGGTGGCACTGGCGATAGACGATGTAAACTTAATTGGAAACATTTAATCGGAGATATAAAAGAGCATTGACAATGGAGTGAAACACAATTCAAAACATAATTAAAGGATTTATATTCAAGTTAAAATTAAAATATGATAAATTATGTATTAGGCTAGGCCTTCTATTTGGGACTAGTGACTAATTATCCCTTATTCATTTTCTTTAATTTGATAGAAATAAAACTTTTGGGTCAGAGACTGCAAACAAAACCGGATTGATTTTAGTTTATTTACTTTTTAAAATTACAATTTTGATTGATAGATTTGTGAGAAGGCCGAGTTTGGGAGGAGCTTATTTGAGAGGCTGGTGTTATTAGGGCAAAAAAAGCACCTCCTAGGAGTGCAATACAGGATGCATCCACAAATAAGCATTTTTCCCAACAAGGAATTCTATGACAATGAAATTGTGGATGGTCCTAATGTTAGAAACAACCATGAAAGGAGCTTCTTAAAGGGAAACATGTTTGGTCCCTACTCTTTTATAAATGTAACATATGGGGAAGAGGAGTTTGATAAGAAGAAAAGCTGTAGAAATATGGTGGAAGCTTCCGTGGTTGCCGAGATTGTTATCAACCTATATAAAGGTACTTTAAATTTGCTGCTTCTTCTTCTTCTCTCTTTTCTTAAGTTTTGAATTGGAGGGGCATTTGCTTATCATTTTTGCTTTTGTTGTCCCGATTAGTGTGTGTTTCCACAAAGCAGAAGCTTAGCGTAGGCTGCATAACACCATACAACGCTCAGGTTTTCGCGATTCAAGAGAAAATCGGGCAAAACATCAATGCAGGGGCGGCTGAAAACGATGGCTTCTCCGTGAAGGTTCGCTCCTTCGACGCCTTTCAAGGAGGCGAGGAGGATGTGATAATCATATCCAGCACGCGGTGCAATGAAAATGGATCAATTGGCTTCTTCTCCTCACTTCAAAGAACAAACGTTGCCCTCACTCGAGCAAGGTATTACTACAATTCAACTCACTGCTCATTTAACGACTCATTTTAATAAATTCCGTCAAAAGTATTTTCGAGGAGAAAATTATAACAGGCGATGTGACTATAAAGTAGACCAAATGGTAATTTATACATCAGAGGTTTCTTTTTTTTTTTTTTTTTTTTTTTTTTTTTTTACAATAATTTAATTTTTAGCATATATTTAATCTTGGTTGAATTTAACCGTTATTTAATATCATTTGAAAACTAAGGCCCTGTTTGGATTGGTGTTTTTGATCTGTATTTGAAAATTTTAAAAATAATTTTTGAAAAATATGAGAAGTACTTTGATTTTAATTTTTTAAAATTTATGTAAAAATAGAACATTTATTAATAATGTATGAAAAGTTTAAAAGCAAAAGTGATATGATTAATTGAAATATGATCGATGTTGAAAAATAAAAAATATAATAATGTTTGTTAGTTGGATGTGTGGTAGAGAAAATTTATAAAAAATAAAAAATAAACATATAAAAAGTTAAAATTAAATTTATAAAATAGTAGAGTATAATATTAAAAGTAAGTGATACAGTAGATTGAGTATTGTGAAAAATTGATTTGTAAAAATATTTTTGAGTTGTGTTGTTAGAAGAGAAATACTAATATTTTGAGTTTTCAAAAACAGATAATTCTATTCAGAAAGCAAAATAAGCAACCGCCAAACAACTAGTTAATCTTAACTCAACGACTAAAACATAATATATTTATATAGGGAGAGGAAATGATAAGTAACTTATTTTAAGGAGGATTTTTTTTAATGTTTTATTGTTTTGATTCCTCTATATTATTTTGAAAGGAGAAGTGGAATATTATAGAACCAAATTTTGTAGAGGTGTATAAAATTACATCGGTGGAGCTTTGTTTTGAGAGAACTATTTTGGACTTGACAGTCAAATACTGTGGTACTGTTTAGGTATTGCCTGTGGATAGTAGGAAATGCTCCTACGTTGATTAGAAGTGAATCTGTATGGAAGAATTTAGTTGCAGACGCAGAGTCCAGGGGCTGCTTCTACGATGTCGCCGACGTTGATAACTTGGTTCAAGCTATTTTAAATTCCTTTGTTGAGGATGGAAAACTTCACGCTTTATTCTCCAATGATTCTCTTCTGTTCAGAATGGCTAGGTGGAAGGTAACCCTTTTTTTTTTCTTTTTCTTTTTATTCTTTATTATTTTCCTTTTGAATATTTCAACCAAAATATTGTTGCAAAAATAAAATAAAATAATAAACTATATTTTATTAATATTTTTATTGAATATTTTATGTAGTGACAATTACAAATTTTAATGTGGAATAAGATACATTGAAGCAAAAATACAATCGAATGAAGTATAATTTAACCATCTCATTTCTTTAACACTAATGTTTAATTGTATCTCGACAAAGCAGTTCAAGTGATCTCGATTTTACAAATTATATATTTTATATTTAAAGTTTTACGGTAATTATATGTTGTTCCCTAATCTTATTTGTACATTATTTTCAAATTACATTTACTTTTGTCTCATTTAACTTACCTTATTTGAGACCGATCGCTATTCTAACAATAAAAGTACAATTTCGTAGTTTGATTCTTGTATTTGTTCTTTAATAAATATACTTTAACTTAACCGAGACACACTTGTTATCTGGTCTTATAGTAATGACACTACGTATAATTTGAATAAATCATGAGAAACCTCTTATCATTTCAATTAGATTGTTTGAGACATCCCATTTTACATTTTATTGATCAAAATACCCTTGTAATGTAATATTTTATTTATTTTTTAATTTTTATTTGTATTTTCCTTATCTCTCTCTCTCTCTCACACACACTTTTTCTTTCTTTCTTTTTTTCTTTCACTTTTTTTTCTATATTTTTTGTATTTTTTATTTAAGAAAGTTATCAAACCTAAAAACCTAAAACAGAAAAAGCTAGAAAAAAAAAATGGAAAAATAGGGTTTCGAAAACAAACACTAATAAAAATTTAATTTTTTTTTTTTTTTTTTTGTTTTTAAATTTAAAAGTTTTTATTTTTGTTTTGTTTTTTTTTTCTTTTTTGTTTTCTAGTTGTTTATGTTTTATTTCATTATTTTATTTTATATTTAAAGACCATACACAAAATATAAATAAATAAAATAAAAAATAAAAATAATAAAACAAATAAAATTAAAAAAATACAAAACAAAATTTAAAAATAAAGAAAGTATATTTTTTTTTTAAAATTAAAAAGTTTTTAGTTTTTGTTTTATTTCATTTTTTTTCTATAATGACCATACACCAAAAAAAATAAAGCAAATACAATAAAAAAATAAAAGAGAGTAGAAAATTTAAAAATAAAAATAAAAACAAATACAAAAATTAAAAATTATTATGTTGTAATGGCATTTTTTTCAATAATTAGTTTAATTTTTTTTTATTCTGAATATGACAAAAATTTTAAGATTTTCTCCCCGCCCCCACCACCAAATTTGCTCTCTAGGTTTGTTTCAGCAATGATTTCATGGTTTCCATGGAAAGAATAAAAAAGGTGGAGGATATTAAAGAAGTGATTTCTCTCTTGGGAAAGCTGGCGAGGGGGTGGCGGTGGCGGGAGGAAGATGATGGTTGTGTCTCTAGATACACGATCAATGGCGGCGACGGGATTTCTTCTCAGGTGTTGGAGCTCTATAGTGTGGGCAATGATACGGTTATGGGTTGGACAATAGATATTCAAAGGGAGAACTCAAATAACATCATCCAGGTCTTGAGGGTATGGACTATTTTGCCAAAATTAGAGATACCTAGATTGGCGAGACGTATCAATTTCTTATATGGAAAATATTCCGAGGATACTCTGAATCGCTGCAAATCTCGAAGTTTCGAAGGGTATGTATGTCAATCTTTTTTTTTTTGTGTGCAAAGTTTATTTTCTGCATTTGTGTTGTTTGGACGTCGATTGTTTTTGTTTTTAGATGTCTGATTTTATTCCCATAAAACTTTGAACAAAAACAAAAATCTGGAAAAAAAAGAAAAAAAATCCTATTTTTGTGTTATTTCAAGATATTTAGAATAAAATTATGAGAATAGAACATAATTATTTCTAAATTTTTGTTTTTGAATTTTAACTAAGGCTCATTTCATTTTTTGTCTTTTGCAGCAATTTAATGGTTCCAATTTCATGGGTGGAGGATGAAAATGATGTTATGAACAGTGGGTGCTTAAGAACTCAATTAGCTGCACTCACCCTAGGGGATGATCCAAAGTGAGATAGGTGAGTTGTCAGCTCCCATACTTCCAAACCATCTTCATGCAACATTAATCATGAAAATATATTTTCTTAGAGAGTTTATTATTTAATTTTTCAACAAAATTAAAATCAATAATTTACAAATATCTCCAATTATCTAACGATAAAAAATATTTAAAATGTAAATGTGTATTGATTTATAGAATAAATGTATATAAGAAATCAGAAAATTATATTGTTGATCCCCAAAATAGGTTTTCAATCTTTTATTTGAATTCATAAATTTTCTACAAAAATTAAATCCTTGAATTTTTGAATCGGTACTAATCAAGTCCAATCATATAATTTACCATTTCTTAATTTTCAATTGAAATCTGATCTAATTTCCTATTACAATGCTAATATAAGAATTGATCTTTCTTGATGCAGGAAGTAGAGTGTGGAATTGATGGATCGTGACATCTTTTATAAAAACACAAGTTGGGTTCTGGGTATATTTTCCCAACAAGGACCACAAATTGTTTTTCCAATGAAATCCCTTTGTTTTGCTTAGGAGTTCTAAGGTATTTGCGCTTACAAATAGAGTATTTTGTGTGAACACACAACGTAGGATGGATGGATTTAATGTTAGTTTGTAAGAATTGTGAAAAATGTAATTCAAATTAAAAGACAAGATACAGTTTGTGATTTTAAATAATATAAAAATAAGTTTATAATAAATATAAAAATAAATTTATCTTCTTTGGAGTGCAATAATTTAATCATCTTTTATGTGTTGATATTAAGATTTGCTGTTATGCTATAATGATTTTTAAATTTATAAGTGTTAAAAAATAATAAATAAGAAAAAATTATTGAATAATGTGTATATATATATATATATATATATATATGAAACTTGAAAGGTAGAAAGTATGATTAAGTCATCTAGTGGGTTGATTGGTGTAAAAAAATTTGGAATCGGTGGATTGAAAGTTGCACAAATTCAATCTCAACTATTCATTTTTTAAACATAATTTTGCACAATATTACAGTGTCTTTCTGTTTTGATTTATTAATAGATTTAAAATGTTATTGTGTACTAATAGGAATCTATATCTATATAAGAAACTAAAATTAGAAGACCACACGTGAGAATAAAGGAGAGTCCATAAAACCTCTTTCTTAATTCTCCTTAATTTCTCTTTATAATTTAAATCCTTAATATCTCTTTATAATATTTTATTTAAATGAGTATTAAATATTATTTATCATTAATATAGTGATTTGAGTAAATATAATTGTTATTTATTATTAATATAGTGGGTTCACTTTAAATATTTTTTATATTTAAAATAATGAGATTTTCCTCTTAAAGAAAAGGGATAATGACACTTTCGGTCTTTGACAAATGGTTTTGGTGCTCAATTGCACCCCCATATTTGAAAGTAGACACATTAGTTCCTCACATCGCAAAATTCTTTCAATTTTGCTCCAACAGGTCAATGATAACAATCAAAGGGCATTTTGGTCCTTTCGAGTTCAAATTTGATTTCTACTATTCAGCTTACATAGATTAATTATACTTTGCACCCCATTATTTTTAAAATTATATTTTTTACACCTAAATTTTTAAATAATTAAATTTATCTCTCACCCTACCCTACCCTCTTACCGCCACTTGCCACCGCCAACCGCCGCCACCAACCTCCATTGCCAACTGACACTGCCACCACCAACCGCCAACCGCCAACCGCCAACCACCACAGCTAATCACCCACCGCCACCGTTAGAGAGATAGTATAATTATATTTTATTTTATTATTTTGTTTAATAAAAGGGTAAAAAAAAAAAAATATTTTTTAAATAAGGATGTTAGTGCAAAAAGATACGGGAGCTAACGGTGGGCGGTGGTGGTGGCAGTTGGTGGTGGTGGTGGTGGTGGTGGCAGTGGTTGGCGGTGGTGGGTGGTGTTGGCGATGGCGGTTGTTGGTGACGGTGGTGGCGGTTGTTGGTGGTTCGTGGTGGTGATGGCGGTGAGAAGGTGAGGTATGGTGATAGATAAATATAATTATTTAACAAGTTAAGGATGAAAAATATAATTTTAAAAATAATAGGGTGCAAAGTATAATTAATCTATATAAACTGAATAATAGAAATCAGATTTGAACACGAAATGACAAAACTACCTTTTGACCATTACCGTTAACCTTAACAGAATAGTAATTAAAAAAAAATTGAAACAATTTTGAAATGTGAGGGATTAATGTGTCTATTTTTAAATATGGAGGTGCAATTGAGCACTAGAGTCATTTGTCAAGGACAAAAAGTGTCATTATCCCTAAATAAAAGATATTTAAAAAAAGAAAAAATAAATAACGAAAAATTATACTAGACTTTTTAATTCATTTTGTTTTTTTCTTCATAAAACTTTTTTATTTTTTATTTTTTATATAACTGTTGATAAAAGTAATGAAAACAAAAATTGTTTTATTTTTTGTGCAACCAAATTCATATACAAAATGAGTTTAAAAATAACATACACAATAAATAGTTGAAAAAAACAATTTGAAAATTCATAAGCACACTGTTTTTTAACCTAAGTAAGCAAGAAAGCATCCACATGATTTCATTCTTTCTGCTTGAACTGACTTGACTTTAAAGGGGAGGTTGCCCTCTTTTTCACCCAGCTACACGCCTTCAACATTCCATCGTTATAATGGGTTCAGCTAAGCTCGGGCGGATTCAGCTCACACGTAATTGTGTTTCCATTACTGTACGTAAGTCATTGTATTCTTTATCGGATCATAAAAATCCACTTTCCAAAGATATCTTCATTCTCTTCGGGATTGAACATCAATTGCAATGATTTGATAGACGGCTCATTGGGATAGATGTAGAAGAACAATACCTCCTAGAAAAGGATAGAGAGTTTTCTCCTCGTACGGCTCGAGAAATTATAAGTTTAGAATGTGGTTATATATTACTATATAAAGTTTCATACGAAGATTTCACCAAACAATAAAAAAAAAAAATGTAACTAAATGAAAACAATTTATATATAAACATTAACTAAATTTCATAAATAATAATTAAAAGAATTCTTAGAATAATTTTAATTTAAAAAATACAGCAGTAAGTATTCTTTAAATACTAAAAAAAAAAAAAATACAAACCCATCATTTTATTCCAAAAGTAATAAAAATAGAATTGGAAATGTATTACATAAATTAACAATATTTATTTCTCAGAAGAATTTTAAAATTAAAAAATTTAGCACCAATTACTCTTTAAATACTCAAAGAAAATGTAACAATAATTATTTGATCCCAAAATCCATCATTAGATACTTCGAATTATTTTTTTAATATCAAATAAAAGGGACAAATAGGTAATTTTATATTTAATATTAAATGAAGGGAATTCCAGTGTTATTTTTTAAATAATAAGGGATATCGTTATAAATTTTCCAAATGACAGGGTGCTACCTATATTTCGGTTGATAATTATTTTCATTATTATTAATTCCATGTGATCTTATCTTTTCGTCTCATTTTCTCTTTCCAACCATTTAATAAAATTATCTCTCTTTATTTATTAATTACATACAAAATTTATTCAATTTTATGTGCTCCGAAGAGTATTCTAACATTTCTCGATCAAATAATAAAAATTATTAAACAACATAAAAATAACATGGTAGATTATTTTGAACTATTTTTAAAAAAAATTACAAAATTTAAAAATATCCTCTATGTAATTACTATTTTATGAAAAGAGATATGAGTGGTAAATATTAATAGTGTTGGAGGTTTTCTAGGTTACAATTTTATTTTTATTTTTTTGTACTTTTATATTATTATTAAACATAAAATTAAAAAAAATCAATTATATGCCATGTGTAATATTCAAATAGAAAAATATATATTAATATAATTTTTTTCTAGACCCGCATAATATATACCGCTCTATAAATAGTTAATATAGACATACAAAGCTTTGTAGTCGGTTATGTGTACACCTTAATGGAAGGACTGGACTATTTTAATATATATAGTTATAATTTTGCCTAGAGACAACAACTCATTATTGTAACCCACAAAACTATCAAAGGGAGGGGGAAATTGTGTATAGAAAATTTAGGGGTTAATTCCACTTTACTTCTCCTGTGGTTTAGCTTATTTCCACTTATTCCATGTGTTAGCACTTATCCCTTGTGGTTTTGATTTAAGTGAACTTACCCCCTGCGTTGGCACTTATCCCCTTGTGATTTTCACTTAATTCCAAAACCACAGGAGAGTAAGTGCCAAGTCAAAAACTATAAGGGGTTAAGTACAAATCTACTAAAGTACAGGGAGGGTAAAGTTCTATTAATCCAAAATTTAATTACTAAAATCAACTCCAAAATAGTAAAGTTTCTGCACTCAATAAATATTGTGTAGAAGTGATTATACAAGTAATTCAAATAAATAACACAAACAACTCTAACTTAGGGTGTGTTTGGGTAAGGGATTTGACAAATTTAAGAAATTTGTGAAATGAGATTTTAAAATCCTTTCATTTTACAAATCTCTTGTTTGAATAATTGTTTGAACTGAAGTATTTGAACTTGTAATTTACAATTCCCTTGTTTGGATAAATAAAGTATTTGTAAACAATATTCTTCTAATCTCAAATTTCAACAATAAATTTATGGGAATAAAACAAAATTATTAGAACAATTTTATTGGAACTAAAACAAAAACTTAATTTAAAAAAATAAATAAATAGAATTATTAGAACAATTTTATTGGAACTAAAACAAATTTCAACAATAAATTTATGGGAACAAAACAGAATTATTAGAACAAATTTATTGGAACTAAAACAAATTTCAATAACAAATTTATTAGAACAAAACATATTTTTTTTTGTTCTGTTTCTAATCCCACTTCTAGGAACATATAATAAAAAAAAAAAAACAGAAACAGAGCTTGAACGTCTGCGGTCGTCGTGAAGAAGGCGTTGACGAATGAGAAGCTCCATTGCGAGCGAACCCTAATTGCGAACCCAGGAACGATTGCAAACGAATGAAGATGACGATGGACGACGACGAACGAAGAAGACGATGGACGACGAACAAAGACGACGATGGACGATGATCGTTGATTGATTTCCCAAATCCTCTCTTGGGTGGATTTGTCAAATTCCACCTATTTCAAAAGGATTTCTAAATCCTTCATTTCACCTAAATTTGACACTTGAGGTTGTGTTTGGGTAAGGGAATTCTAGGAGGGATTTTATTTAGGTAGAGGATTTGTAAATTCTCTTTTGACAAATCCCTTGTTTGGGTTTGTTTGGATTTTAGGAGGGAGGGATTTGTGAAATTCTTTAGGGGGTGAAATAAAGGATTTCAAAATCCTTTTGGGAAAGGTTGAATTTGCCCATTCTTTCGATTACCGTTTCTTCGTTCTCGTTCGCCTATGTCGTTCTTCTTCGTTCTCGCCTGTGTCGTTCTTATTCGTTCTTGTTCTTCTGTTTCGTTCTTCTTCTTCTTCGTCGATTTCGTTCTTCTGCTTCGTTCGCCTGCTTTGTTCTTCGTCGTCGAAATTGAAATCGAATGACGAAATATGGTTCGAAATCGATTTCTATATCGAAATCGAAATCCAACGATGAAATAGGATTTGAAATTGAACGACGAAATCGAAATTGTTCAGAATCGTCGATTTGTGCATCGACGAAGTCGTCATTTGTTCATCGATGAAATCTACGGTTGTTCATCGTCGTTTGTTCATTGCTGTTTCTGTTTTTTTTTTTTTCCCTGAAGTGGGATGGAAAATACAACAACAAAAAAAAAAATCTAAATATTTCATTTTAAACAATTATCCAAACAACGGATTTATGAAATGAAGGAATTTCAAAATCCAGGATTTTGAAATCCTTTCATTTTACAAATCTTTTGAATTTATCAAATCTCTTACTCGAACGCAATTTGAAAGATTTTACAAATCCATCCTACTCAGTACCCGAACAAGGGATTTGTGAAAAAAAAAATTAAAATCTCTCCCCCAAATGAAATCCCTCCCCCAAATCCCTTACCCAAATTATAGAAAGCGAAGGATAGAGGAATCTATATGGTAAGTAATTCGGCAAGTCATTTGCCTACGCCTATTCCTTTATGCTCCATAAAGAATTCAATTCACTATATGTCGGTCTCTTATTGATGAGACCAAAACCGCTTCTACAATTCACTTGATAAAGCTATCTCAAGATTGTTCCTTTGAGTGGATGTGCTTGACTCTAAAAAACTCAATCCCACTAGAGCGAAACCCACACTCTAGATTTCACACTATTTGAAAAGAAATCAAAGATTACAATAATGCATCTTCTAAACAATTTCAATAATGATAGTAAAAAACTCACCAGTGTTCAAGCTCTAATCAACTTCACACAAAGTAGTCTTCGAAGGTTTAATAATATAGTAGTGTTTGAATCTAGATTTCTCTGACTCACTTAAACTCAGGTACCCATATGATGCATTTGGTGAATCTAAAGGACGTGGAGGCGTTTGGAAAAGGGATCCTACTAGGGTTTAGTAGATTGGATCCTGCTCTGAATAAAAAACTATTTAATGGTAATAATTTTATGCTTAAACTCATCATTTCACATTAAATAGAGTGCTTATTTATTAGGAAAAGAAATAGTGTGAATGTTCACACTAATAATTATATTGAATCTGATGCATTATGAGTTATTGTTTTGAAATAGAATGAACATTCACACAGTACACAGCAGTGTGAATGTTCACAATTAACAAATTATTTGACATTAACAATTATTGAACATTCACAACAATATACAGTAGTATGAATATTCACAATAATACACAACAACGTAAATGCACATAATTGACAATTTGTTTCACACTAACAATTTGTCATTAAGGGAAGTCATAAATGTGAATATTCACATACTCAACATAATAAAATGATTTTTAGTGTGAATGTTCGCAAAATCCACAAATATGAATGTTCAATATAAATATTAAACATTTATGACAATACACAATAATGTGAATGTTCAAGTTAACAATTTATTGTATATTAACAATTTGTTTTTGTCATTAAGGAAAGTTACAGATGTGAATATTCACATACTCAGTACAATAAATTAATATTAAGTATGAATGTTTGCAAAAAGTTTACAAATATAAATAATGAAAAATAGCCAATTTCAGTACCTGAGATCGGTAACAAAAAAGACATTCATGTACGTATTCAAAAACTAACAATACTGTACTTCATATTCACTTACCCAAGTAAAAATTCATCTAAAACCTAAAGAACGAAATAAGTCTCAATACGGACGGGAATAATGAATGGGGAACCTGAGTTTCAAATATTTTCGGAAAACATATTCATTTCCAAAATCGTCAAAATTGACAGTGGAACATTCACAAATTTGTAAAAAAAAAAAATTGTTAAAAAATACACAATATATATATATATATATATATATCAAAATGAAGAGCATGAACTGTACATTAAAATAGTAATTTTTTTTAACATTGAAAACTGATAATTTGTAATTTTGATGGGTAATTTTGCTAACTAATTACCACTAAATTTACCACTATGACCTAACTTAGCGACTAAATCTACCACTACTAATGACCTAATCACTAATTAAAAGTGGCCTAATTTTACCACCAAGGGAGTATTTAACTCCAAAATTGGTTCACAAAACTCCTATAAATAGAAGTCTTATTCTTCACCAAAGAACGCAACAAGACTTGCCTACAAAACACAAGTTTTCCATTTTACTCTCCAGTCGAAGACAAGTTTTGGCATAAGAACAAAATAGGTAAGTCGAATTCTCGAGTTTACACTTCTTACTATAGGGCGATAAACTTTACCTCAATACAAATTCTACTTTAAATTCCATGAAGCATATTTTTCCTCTAAACAACAATGACTTATTCTCATACTGGAGGAACTTTTTTGGGAACCCAACCCCAATGTCTAAGCCTTGTTTTGTAGGGAAAGTTCAATGATGTCAACTCGACAAAATTCAACCACATTGATTGTAATCCATCAAACTAGATTTTGGCATCATCAGTTTCGTGCCATCAATGGGAATGACTTATATTTGTTCTTACAAATCTCATCAACTACGTTAATGATTACTCTGAGATCTAGAATCATGACGAATGATCAAGAAGAAAAAAAACAGTTGATCCAAAGGGTTGATCATGATTATGAAGTTGGCCCATCTAGGGAGTCATATTCACTCCTCATGGCATTGATAAGGGAGATATGAGATCTCTTTTAAACATACTGTTGCCAAACTAGAAAGGCTTATCAAAGAAAACTACCTCCCTCGTCGCCCATTCCCAAGGGTACATGTCGTATGTCAGTGAGGCGCAACTTATTACGAATAAAGGATGAAGAGTTCAGCACGAACAATGCCAAAAGGAGGAACAATGCTAGGAGTAGGATGACCTTTGATGAGAACTAGATCAAATCCATCATGAGAGAGATGAACTACGTCAGGGAAGCCAAAACCACCAACGAAACCCGAAGGCTTTGCAACTAGAAAGAGCCCCTAGTGTACACTCACGATTGGGGTTACCACGCATCATTGTTATGAATCGAAGACTGAAATAATAGAGCACCTGCGTCAAGAAACAAGCCATGCCCTTCTCGAATGGCAGAACAACTAATGACGTGTCTTACAATATCCTATCGCCTTCAATGGAGGCCTCATTGACATCACAACTAAGAGATTGAAAAAACCACTTGGATCGACCGACCAACCGACAAAGACTTTCAGGGGCAGGTTAAGGTCATCAATGAAAAACTCTAGTAAATTGGAAAAAAGGAGCCCAATATTTACAAGATCGTGAAGAATAATGCTTATCCCTATACTACTAGGGTACTGCGGGAAAACGTTTTGACAAACTTCAAGAATTCATTTCAAATCCGGACTTACCAAGGAAATTCTGACCTGGTGGAGTACCTTGATGCATACCATGCTCACATTGACCTGCGCGGGGCAACATATTTGATAAAATGCCAAGCCTTCCAGGTGACTGTGGTCGGAGCGTCCTAAAAGTGGTATAAGGCATTAAACTAGAGAAATTATGAGAGACTAGAAGCCTATATTGATAGTTTTCGCACCAAATCCAATCAAGTGGAGGAGTGGAATGATTAGATGACAGTGGCTGCTTTGATGTTGGGGGTACGAATAGGTCCATTATTGCACGACATGGCCCACACCTGCAGAAAACTTTAGTTGAAACCTTTACCCTCTCTATAGATTTCATCATTGCGGAGGATGTGTATTGGGCTCGGGTTGAAGAAAAAAAAGATGTCGATGGAAAAAAGAAGAATGAAGAGCCTAATTACAACCAACCCGGTTGAGACAACTCCCGGTCAAAGAAGAGAATAAATTAGGCACAGAGAGATGAAGCTGATAAAAAGCCAGGAAGGAATAGATCTTTCTTGTGATTCACAAACTTCATGCCCCTTAATGCCCTGTTAGGAATGATCCTGATGCTAATAGAAGACAAGAAGTTATTCAATTAGCCCCAGCCACTGAAGAATCAAGAGAACGCATCCAACTAAAATAAATGGTATAATTTCCACTGAGGTTACGACCACACCACAGACAGCTACTGCGAACTGAATAATGATATCGAACAGTCAATCCAAATAGGCCATCTTAAAAGGTTCACAACTGAAAGGGAGCAGGACGATCAATGTCCTGATGTAGAGAGAAAAATACCTGAAATCTGGGGGAACATCCACACAATTCATTGTGGACTCACCTCAGGAGGACATACCAAGTCTAAACACAAAGAAGACACTCACAAGAGTAACTGGGCCAAGGACTACATGCTCCAAGTGTCCAAGAGACCCATCATGAAAATGGTGGTTATTACTTTTGTTGAATTTAATGTTTTGATAGACAATTAAACGTTGATATTTTATGTAACTAATGTTTTTATTGAGTGGTTTCATATTTAAGTTCCATCTGTTGAAGTGAGAAAAAGAATTGATCGAAAAGAATAATCCTTGAAGAATTCATGACGGGTGCAAAATGAAGGTATGAAGATTTTCAAAGTATTGAAGACAATTAGGTGAAAACAACTCATTACCTTTATATTCTTAATGTAACCCGAATGAGGACCACGTACGACACTTGAAAATGAATAAATCTTATGTGTGTTTTAGTAAGGAGCGATAAGTTTAAGGTTTTAATATGGTTTTTTTAAAGTGTTAAATCATAAAAATATTTTTGGATAAAGATCTAATTGAAAAAATGATTTTAACACAATAATGTGTTTTTGGGTAAATTCGGTCAACCAACGAAAGGGGTCGCTCGACTAACCAAAATAATAGTTTAAGGAAGTGAAATGGGTGACCTACTAGACAATTCGGTCAACCTACAGGTAGCGTCGGTCAGCTAACGAATCCAGTAGCCGAAATAAGAAAATAAGAGAAAACATACTAATCGAATTGGTCAACCGATCGAAGGCTTTGCAATGGTCACAATATTGACCATTGGAGAGGGCGGTCAACTGACAGTATGCTCGATAAACCGATAGTTAACAGTTAGTTTTTTTACTGACTTGATTTTTGGGTCAAATCTCCTCGTTTTTTATGATTTGAAACTACTTCCTATCCTTGAGGATTTTGAATTGAAAACGTTTTGAGACTAAATCGAGCTTTTCTAAAAGTATTTTTAAATGAAACATACTTATTTTGAAAGTATATGATATATGGGGTGTCAAAGGGCTATTTAAAGTTTTGGAATTTGAAAACTAGCCATTGAGGTCTAGTTAAAGGTCTATAACTAAAGACTTGCGTTTTTCAAATTGATCAATTAAGAACATTCATATTTTGGAAATTATAAGAGAGATTTTCTTCACCAAAGTTTATAAGATATATTTTTTGAAAGAGTTCTTGATCAAGATGCTAAAAGTTTTGGTCATCGGTTTGTGCTTGTTATTGAGTTATCGTAATCGTTTTCAACGAATTCCGGTGAGATATTTCGAAACTAATTATTTTTCTTTCTTAGATTATTTTCTTAATTACTTGAATTAAATGTTTTGAGAAAAATGTTTTCAAATCTAATATCGAGAAAATATTTTAAAAATGTTTTTATTTGAGAAATTTGATTATTTGGTATTTCTGTGTTAAATTGTTTAAATCAGATTTGTGTCTCACAATAGAATTTATCACGTAGTATTTCATGACATTAATTGAGCATAATTATATTAAGGTGGTAGAAGGTTTTTGTGGGAAGAAACTTGTAATTTTTTGTAGTTACGAATTTCAGTGGATTAGACACATTTAAGACGGTATCTAATCTGGTAGTTAGGTTTTGATCTTTAGCCTGTGAAAAAAAATTGGAGCTTAATCTTTAGCCTGAGAAAAATATTAGGGTTTGATGTTTAGCTTGTGAAAAAGATTTGGCTAATCTTTAGCTTTCTAAAAGATTAGATTTTGATTATTTCTATAATAGAATGAGAGTGTGAGAAAGTTCTTCCTAAGCATGCAAAAGGATAAAAGTAGTAGTGTGAGAGAGTGATAAGTTAATTCTGAGTTTGTGAAAAGAATCAGTGATGTAAAGGTTGATTCTGAGCTTACGAAAAAAATCAGGATTATTAAGGGTTTGATTTTTACCTGGGAAAGGAATCAAAGATTAGTGGATTACGAAATCCCTATGGAGCTTGGGGGACTGGATGTAGGTAAGAGTAGTTTGTTGAACTTGGATAAATCTTTTTGTGTTGCATTGTATATTTTCTAAATATTTGGGTATGCACTTAGTTGAACTTAATTCCGTTGCTTAACAAGATAATAATCAATTAGAAAATTGATATCTTGCGTTTGAATTTATTGATTAAATATTTGTCACAACCAATTCACTCCCCTCTGAGGTAGATCCTTGGTCCACCAACCTTCACTGTCGAGGACCTATGTAGGGTTCACATACCCCACGACACTGCCTTATTAGTTACCCTACAAGTGTTGGTCGATAGTGGAAGCTCAGTGGAGATAATTTTACTTAACTGCGTTTAACAGGATAGGAATCGACCGCGACAAGCTAAAGTTGATGATGTCCTCTAATCGACTTTGGAGGGGAAACAGTGACACACCACAGATTTAGGAAAAGAGGAAGAAAAGAGCCAGAAGAAGAGAAAAATCCATTCATTTTAGAAAACAAGTTTTAGGGTTTTTTCTAGGCGCCGATATTGAAAGTTTTAGGGGCTTTTCTAGGTGCCGGTTTTGAAAACGTTATTTGGGTTGGGATTTATGTAAAAAATGGAGTCGCTACTTAGCATTGAGTTAAATGATGTGCTAGGTCACTGGAATTTTGAAAATTATATTTATTTTAAGAAAAGGCCCAAATTTTGACTCGAACAATACTAGGTCTTTACCAAAGATTTATTTAAAGTTCGAGGGTCGGTTATGCTTGAGGAAGGTGTTAGGAACCCCAAGATACTCGTCCGAAGGCGGTACCTAAGTTTAAAAGATCTTTACGTTTAAACAAGTCCACGTAATCTTCAGTTTCGGTTAATACACGAATTCCTATTCTTTAATGTTTTTGTCTTTTTATGTAAACAATAAAAAATTATTTATTTTAAACAGCAATGGAAAAAATAGATTTAAACTAAATAACAAATGTCCCCCTTATAGACCGCATGTCGATTATTGAAGAATTGACAAGTTTAGCCTTGAGGGGTTTTATTCGGACACTTAATAAAAAATAGTTCATTTATTTTTTAGTTGACGACCGAACTTGCAAAGGTTGCTTACGTATCTCTGTTTTCACAAGGAATCAGGTCGAAACGTAGTTCACTGTGAGATGATTTATTTTATTTATTTATTTTTGTTTAAGACAAGGTAAGAACAAACATGACACAAATGGTAAGTAGATATTGTAATACCCCAAAAATTTATATTTTTAAAAATATTATTTTATATAAATTTAATATTTTTGGGATTATTATATAAATTAATGATATAAATAATATTTGATAATTTTTGGGGTTAAATATTAATATTAATTTGAGTTTAAAAATTTTGGGACTATTGTGTTGTTTAAAATATACTTTTAAGAGTTTTGAAATATAATTAATAATTTATTTATTTATTTATTTTAAGAGGATAGTTTGTGTAAAGAAATAAATAAATGGCTCAAATGGTTTCCTTCTTAAAGAAGGAAACCAAGTGAGCTATATATATATATATATATAATTCGTATAAGTTAGCCGCGTGTGTGTGTTTATATAATAATAATAATAATAATAATAATAATAATAATAATAATAATAATAATAATAATAATAATAATAATTAATTAATTAATTCTCTACATATAAGCTCCCTACCGAAACAGTGATGGGGGACTCATATTCATATTATAACAATACTAATGCATATTAAGTAAATGTTACATGATTAGAATTTAGAAAGTTTTGAGAGAAAAATGTTCGGTTCAGATTTCTTCAAATTTTAGGTAGAATTTCTACTATTTTAATATATGTACTTAATCCATGCTATGTGGTTTATGCTATTATCGTTAAATTGTTGACTTGTATGTATTGATTAGAAACATGTATTATATGGTAATTATGTGAAATACTTGTGTATGTGTTTATTTGTGGTTTTATTAGATACACGTATTGAAGGGGTTGAAATTCTACTGAGTATTGGCTCACAATCCCAAAGTTTTGATTGCAGAGTCGGTGAGAGTGAAATTGCACCAAGAATTTTATTTGAATTTGTATTTAATTTGTAATAGTTGTATTTATTATTTACTGTTGTAAAATTGACTCGGTAAATAGATAATTATAATTATCTTTACAGTTTGTAAAATGTAATGAAAATCGACTTGGTAAATCGATATTTATCGTCGTCGCATTTGTAAATTTTTTTAGATTTATGAAATGAAATATTTATCATTTGGTTTTAGTTTTAATTCTCATTTGAGAGAAACCGCGTGACAGTCTTGGGAAACCGGGCTGTTATAGATATACACGTTTAATTTTGTAAAAAACACTCCAACCAAATTCACTTACTTAGGAAAGTTTTGTGGTAAGGTTTACTTTATTAATCCAAAAGGAAAGAAAATATATCATATAAGTGGCTGCCCTGCTTGTAACTAAGAAGCCATAAATATTTCTGAAGAAGGTGCACACTTATCTCCGAAGGAATAGAGGCTCTTCCCTTATTCTGACTTTTAGCCATAAGGGTCTAGAGGTAGTAGTATATATAGGGTTCCAGTCCATGGTCTGAGACATAGGGCCAATCCATGATCTAGGCTTATATATATAAGGGTGCTAATCCACAAGCCTGAGACATGGGCTATGCTGTGATTTAGGCTAGCGTGGAAAGACATGGAGCAATAAAAGTAAATGTTAATTGATAGTAGTTAGTAGTCCATCATCAGTGGTTTATTTTAATGTTCATTGGAGTTCAGTTCATGTATTCTTGACAAAGCCAAAAATGCTATGCATAAACCATAGTGTTATTGATATTCTTGACACAAAACATGCTATTTATATTATGTACATGATTGAAGATACAAGAACCACCAAGAGACAATATGTACAAACAAATTAAAGGTACTAAACAAACAAAATTAAGGAGGAGTTAAAGGGAACTTATTTAACTTAGGGGAATAATCTTTCCCTAAGTGTTTTCATTTTTCTCCTTTTTTAAATCTTTTTTCTTCTTCTTGGTTGTTCCTCAACAACCTCTTGAGATCTTGTTAAAATAGTGTCAAGAACACCTTTTAGGAGCCTTTTAGTAAGATTTGAGGGTGTTTTAGGGATAGAAAACTTAGGACATCCCAAGATCCAAGAGAGAAATTTGAGCCTAGAGAGAAGGGGTCTGGCTAAACTTGTTTCCAAATGAAAATAGATTACCTTTTATCGACAACGGCTTACATGCACATTCACCAATGCATAGGCATGCCCAGTCTGTTTCACAATGCCATTAAATGCATGCTTAATGCTTGATTTGATGGAATTCGGTTCGGTTAGCTTTGTAAATGCTAGTTACTCTTGGTAATTAGGGCCCTGTTTGGTAACCATTCCTATCTCATTACCAGATTTTTGGGATTTTTATTTGAGAATAGCGTTTGGTAATTTTTGTTTCCATTCCCATTTGAGAATTGATCCCACTTTTTTCTTTAGGATTGAGAAACAAAAAAAGTTGATTCCCATCCTTCCCATTCCATTATCATTTCCTTCATGGGACACGCTAGTCATTTTTTCTTTTGTTAGTGAGATCCTTTCTTCAAGCTTTGTGAGCCGCGATTCTTTTTTTTTTTTTTTTTTTTTTTTCGTGTCCTACGCGTGGAACATCGTCGCCTCCTCTTTTCTCTTCGTCTGGTTTGTGCCATCGTCTTCTTCATCTGCTTCGTTTTCTTCATCTGTTCCACGTGAAATCGATTTCGTGGTTTGGTAGGGTTTCGATTTTGAGGGCGATTTCGATTTCGAAATCGAAATTGATTTCGTGGTTTGGTTAGGCTTTCGATTTCGAAATAGATTTGGATAGGATTCTGATTTCGTGGTTTGGTTCGTGTTTCGATTTTGAAATCGACTTGGATATCGAAATCGATTTCGATTTCGAAATCAATTTCGCGTTGATCCGTGCAGTAGAAGAGCAAAGGATGATTTTGATGTCGAAATCGATTTCGTGGTTTGGTTAGGGTTTCGATTTCGAGTTGTAATCGATTTTGATTTCAATTTCGGTATCGATTTCAATTAGGATTTAGGATTTTGATTTCAATTTTGATTTTGATTTCAATTGAGGTTTAGGATTTCGATTTCGATTGGGTTTATGATTTCAATTTCGATTGAGGTATATGATTGATGATTTCTTGATTGTAGTTTAGGGTTCAATTGCTTTATTGTAGTTTAAGATTCATTCTTGATTTCTAGGATAAAATCGTTACCAAATGCGATTTTGTTCCCATAACAAACAAAAAAAATTATCAAATGCGATTCTGCTTCCAAGAAAGAAATAGAATTCCTATCACATACCATTCTCATCTCACTGCATAGGATGGGAACGAAATGGTTATCGAACGCCACCTAGGTTATTTAATGTGATTTTTACTAGAAAATCTTGCCAAAGATCTCCTTATTGAATACCATTTAATGCTCTCATTAATGCCATTTAATGCTTAATTAGATACATGATTGGAAGGGTATTAAATGCTTGTCATGATGGAAACTGGTTTGGTTAGATTTGTAACTGTTAGTTACCCCAAGTAACTAGATTTCATCATGAGATTTTTGTTAGAGAATCTTTCCAAAAGATCTCCTCTTAAATGCATCATTTAATGCTTGAATTCAATGTAACATTTATAGCCATTAATGATGGCATACTAATTTGGTTAGTTTTGAATTATGTTTTACGTACTATTAATTTTAGGTTACTAAGTTTCATGATGGAATCTTAGCTACTTAAGGTTTTTTTTTTTTTGCCTGATTGGGATATTATTACTTTAAACAAGAAAATTAATCAAATATTTTTTTGTCAATTAGACAAAACCGGTGAAAATTAGAGCTTCAGGGGTTAAAACAGGGAACAAATATAACTGGTGAAATTTTCTTAAGTTAAAGAGTGAAAACCAATTTAATCATATTAAAAATGATATCCATGGAAATTAACTTTAGAAATTTAGAAATTGACTCGAAACTTTTATTTATACCGAATTTCAATCGAATTGATGATTTTATGTTTTTCTTATGTTTTTTGTCCTTTTTCCTTTTTTTTAGTATCAAAGGTAATCTAAGGTGGAAATTCATTCTCTTTAAACCTTAGTTTAATGTTTATTTGAATTTATATTTTAGACCCGATACGTTTTTTGAAACTTAAATGAGCGGGACAAAATACAGTGTCTACAGACAGTGGAGTCACTCAAGTGGATCACACTTCAAATCATATTGGATATGGATCCAAAGCTCTTGATAGTTGTTGCACAGTTCATGGTATTGAACTATCTATCGAAAACTATCATCGGAAGGCCATAACTAAACCCTTTAAAGGCTATCACTTCAACATACCACCTGATGCTAAAGTTCTCGACTAAGAACAAGATTAGAGAGCTACGAGAGAGCTAAAACGTAGCTTAGGAGTACTTCGTAACCAATATGTAGATCCCCAAATAGCAATCAAAAAATGAAGAAGTTGATGAGGACTTCCTAATAGAGGACATAACAGAGCGTCCCGAGAAAAAGGGATATCCTGGAATCATGGGTCGAACAACCATGCCAACTTCTACCTTGCCTTGATGAATAATTGAAGGATAATCAAGTCCACATGATCGATTCAGATTGAATTGTCTAGGTCGAGATGGCCCTGTTGGGAGACTAAAAGGAGAACTAATCGAGCTTCTTATAGCCAACTACTACGTATTCACCTAGTTGCATGCAGATCTACCAGGGATAGACCTGAGTATCTCCTTGCACCGGTTGTACACTGACCTAACATACCTATTAGTTTGATAGAAGTAATGGAAGTTCGGGCCAGAGGGACAAGTTGTGATCGAGGAAGAAACCAAGAAGCTACTTGATGCAAATACCATAGAAAAAATCAACTTCTCCCTTTAGCTAGCGAACGTGGTCTCGGTAAAGAAAAAGACGGGGTAGTGGTGTATGTGTGTGGACTTCACCAATATCAATAAAGCCTGCCCAAAAGTCTAATTTCTATTATTGAAGATCAATGTAACTGTAGACGCTACGGCCGGCTATGGCACTCAGTTTTCTTGAAGCCTTCTCAAGGTACAACTAGATCAGCATGTACCCTCCCGACAATGAAAAAATTACCTTCATCACTGACAAGGACCTGTACTACTATAAAGTGATACTGTTGAGACTGAAAAATACCGAAGTAACGTATCAGAGACTAGTCAACAAAATATTCGTTAATTTACTTGAGAAGACCATAGAGGTCTATATTAGGACTGTTCACGGGTCGGGCGGGCTGGATTTAGGCCTGTACATTGGGCCGAGCTGAACATGGACAGGTTGGAAGAGTATGGGCTGAAATAAAAAATACAATTTTGGCCCTGTTGCAGCTCCACCCAGTTATTGGCGGATCGGGGTCGGGCAGGCCAACGGGTTAGGCCCACGTATTGGGCTGGCTTGTTTTATATAAAAATAGATAATAAATATAGATTTTAAAGTTTGGGCTGATTATTTCAACCATTTAACCCAATTACAAGATTTGTTTTTTAAATATGCAACAGCTCATAATTAATTTCTTTTTAGTAGATAAGATAGAAACAGAAACAGCAGAACACACCAAAAAACAAAGTTGCAGTTATCAAATGATGACTCAAGAATTACCCAAGAGGGGGGTGAATTAGGTTTTGACAAATAATTCGTTATTCAAAATCTACTCAATATAAATTAAGTGTTTATGTGATTTGTGTCAAGTGCACAACGGATATTCAAACAAGAGTAATAATCACAAACACAAATCTATGCCGAAATTTAAAGAGTAGAGTTAGAGAGATTGACTCCGGTATTTATAGTAGTTCGGCAAACACCCTTTGCCTAGTCTACTCTCCCGAGCTCTTTCGAGGATTTCACTATCTTTGATCTTCTTACAGGTGAAGAGCAAACCGTTTAAGTCGCCACTTGAGAAGTACGTATCTCAAGTCTTTAAAATTTAGAGTGAATAAATTTCATTCACAAATCTCTCATCTTGAGTAAAATCCTTACTCAAGATTTACAATGAAAATCTCACTGTCTTACAAAATAGAGCTTTAACACTCACAAGATATTGAACTCAAGAATCTATGTGTGTGAAGCAAATACACCAAACACTCGAGAAATATGAATCAAGAAAGAGTATAAGTGTTGTTGGACAGATTTTAGCTTGGAAGCATTTGGTAGTATCTCTTTAATATTTGTAGTTCACTTGATTGATTGATTGATTTTCTCAAGCAATCTTCTCTCCTTATATAGATGTAGAGAATGTAGGAGGATATCACACTTGAAGAACTTGAGAGCAAAGTGATTGTTTGGAAATCCTCTTCAAATTTCAAGATTCAAAATGCATAGGCTCCTCTTCATTATCTCTGCAGATTTGTCAACATTTTTTTTCTTTTTTCAACCTCATTTAATGCTAGATAGTATAATTAAATGTAAAGGACCCATAATCCATTCATGTCGTTGAGGTAGTGGAAAATTACAGCCATATATCACATAGACAATGTATATAATTGAGTATGGGTGGTAATAATAATTGTAGACAAAACATGATAGAGTTATTAAAAGTTGGGTAGGAATAATTGAATGTAAGGCTCTTCAACTGTGAAATATATAGCAAGTTTGTTCAAGATAAGATGTCATTCAGATTTATGGAAGATAAGGTATGGGCTTGCATTAAATGAGTTACCCTACCACTAAGTCAAAATCATATATTTGTATTCCTACTTGGTTGTCTTAACAAATTCAAGATCTTTATACTTGTATTTTTATATGATTATGAATTTGATCATTCATATAAATAATGTATAATGTATATCATACATTTATACAATCTAATTAAGCACATACAAGTATTTAAAGTATTTGAACACTTAGAATTCATTTAGCATGATGAAAATAAAATTTTTATACCCTTTGAGCCAATTTGTCAATTAATCATAGATGTAATGATGAATCAATTGATCATAAATATATCACGTAGACATGTTAAACTAACATTCCATAATATGATTTAAACATTCTGAACAAGATTTGATATGCAAATTCAAATTTGAGTTCATGACAAAATTCTGCATTTTGAGTTCTAAGATGTTTCAAGATGTTTTGATCAATTTCTTTTCAATTCAATATTGTATTGATAAAATTGAATGATAAAAACATGTTATATAATTATTATAAGGCACATGAATCATCATACATTAATTAGAACAAACATACGATGCCAAAACACAAAGCCGAAAATAGAGCAGGAGAGAGAAAGCATATTACTTGGAAGTAGTCAACTACCTCTAGCATAAGTAGTCGACTACTTATGTTGCAATTCATGCGGCATGTCGTTTTCGTCCGTTTTGAATTTTTTATCTTGGTTTATGATCTTTTATCATTATAAACACTTTATAAAACATGTAATGATTATTATCATGATATTTAGATGATTCAAAAACTCAATGTACCTTTTGATCATATTAAGAACATAAATTTCGATTTCGCATAATTATGATCAATAGGTGTTTTTTCTGATATAGCATGTAATGATCAAACACATACTTCATATTGTGATATATAAGTATATTGGACATGATAAGATCAATATATCACAATTATAAACACATATGGTGTGTGTGTGTCCTATAGAGTTCCGAGTTCAATATCCCGCGAGTATTGTCAAAATGAAAAAATTGCTTTAATGTAAATCATACATTTTCATACCCTTTCGACTTGATTTCTCTTTCATGATATGTTTTGGTGATGTTTCAATATTCTATATTCGAAATTATTGTTAGTACATTTAAAACGTCAAATGTGTGTGTTATTGTCAAAATCACTTTCATCTGGAAGTTGAAATCGCTTAGGCTAACATCAAAAATTAAAACTCCAAAAACAAAAACAATACAAAATTATTACACATCAAACAACCAATACTAATAAACTAAATTATTGAAATAAATGAGTCTAAAATAACAAAAAAAAGAGAGGGTTTTTTAATATGGGCCCCAAAGCCCACCTACATATTAGTGTTTTCTCCAAATAAGACTACACATTTAAAATGAATCCCATTTGCAGCAGTGACAGTCAATGTGGAAAGGGAGACGCGTGAGGGAGCTGCTTTTGGAAGGTGTATTCGTGAGAATTCTTCAGCCGAAAAGTGGAAACTACCATACGAAGAAAACACTTATAAATTTTCGACTGCAATAATCACGGCGCATTGTTCTTGTCATACACCAGAATCATCCGTTGTCACCTACCGTTGTCGTCTCTGCAAACGTCGCTGACGCATTGGTGGTAGATCGTTACTGTAACCGTCGCTTGCTATCGTCTTGCAGTCTCCGTTCAAGCGTCGTCGCCATTCAATTCCCAGCCGCCATCCATTCCAAGCCTTTGATTTCCATATCTTGTAAGTTTCATCTCACTTAAGCTATTGACTGTTTAGGGTTTAGGGTTTGGTGAAGACTGTGCAATACCAATCGTAGTTTGGGTTCTTGATATTTTATTGATGTGCTAAAATCGACATTGATGTGGGTTTGTTCATTCTCAAATTTGATTTGGGTGTTTGTTTCTTCTCTGCTGATGTGAGTTTGTTCATTATCTTTTGATTTGGGCATTTCCTTTGTTAATTGTGTGTTGAATGGGGGTGTTTGTTTGAATATATTTACTGTTGCAATTTTTTAGTAGAAATTTGCTTCATCTTTCCCAATCTATTCGCTATTTAGGGTTCATGGTTTGCTACCAGTGTAGCAAAAATCTTTTTTTGAGATATTTATTGATTTGAAAAAATCAAACATTGATGTGGGTTTTGGTCATTCTCGAAGAAATATTTGGGGTATTTGTTGAAAAATCGAACATGTTGATTTTCGTTATTGATGTGGGGCTGTTGATCAAATTGTTACTGTAATGCAAAAATCAATATTTAGTTAATGTGTAGTAAAAATCGATATTTGATGTATTGGGATTTTTATTTTGTATAAATAATCGTTACTTTTCATTATTTAAAATCAACTCGTAATCACACTTGATGTGAAAAAATCGAACACGTTGTTACTTTCCGTTACTGATGTGGGGTTGATATCAAATCGTTACGGTGATGCAAAAATTAATTTTTAGTTAATGTGTAGTAAAATTCGATATTTGATGTATTAGATTTAGATTGTGTAGCCATAATGGTTACTTTTCGTTACATTTGGGTTTGAAAATCTGTCTTGAATTCACATATGTTTTGGATTCACATATTGTCACATCTTGTTATAATATATAATTGTACAGTAAATATTCAACTAATTTTAACTGTATAGTAAATATTCAATTTTCCATGTTGATTTTCGCTCTTCTTCCCTTTTCTTGTTGATGTTATATTTATTGAGATTTTTTATATGTAGCAAAAATCAACAATTGAAGTCTTGTTTTGGATTAACATATTGTTACTTTTCATTCCTCCAAGTGGCTAGATCTTTTGTTAAATTTTAACATAATTCTCATTTTTTTTTTATTTTATACTTACCCATATGGTAAAACTGTAAATGATAGTCATTTCACTGAATAAGCATTTTAGACATGATGCAACTTAGAATTGAATACTAATAGAAGAAATAGAATTACATGCTATGATTATAGTAAGAATAATGCTAGCTCGAAGTTTATAAAATTCTTTTATCTTGACCAAATGAATAATTTGTGATTGTCATGCCATTGGTGGATAGTTTTTTCCCAATAAAGCTTAAAAAAAGACGCCATTGATTTTTGAACTTAATTAGTTCACTGAACAAAGCGTTTTGGATATGAGTTTGTAAGACCTCATTCAAAATGTTCTAGATTTTTACTATGTAGCAATAATTGTTCTTTTTCATTACATTTTGGTTTGAAAATCTGTTTGGGATTCCCATATGTTTAGATTCACCTATTGTCACATCTTCTGACTTTATAACTGTACGGTAAATATTAAAGAAATTATAACTCTACATTAAATATTCGACTTTCTATGTTGATTTTCGATCTTATTTTTCTTTTCTTGTTGATGTCATATTTATTGTGATTTTTTAACACACCTCAACAAAAGACAGACCGATAAGTGAGGATTTTGATTTGTATTAGTTTTCTGAGTATATGCACCGTCATATTATACAGTTGTATATTTTTTTTGGCAGATCTAATTGTGGAGTAATTGTTACGTATATAATGAGGCAGTTCGTCCTTGGGCAACGAGCAAACGCCAAGCGTGTAGGCAACGTCGGATTAACAACTGTTGAAAGGGCGGATCTTATGAAAGACATAATAAATAACAAACATGGTAGTTGGGCTTTTGATACATTTTATGCGCATAACAGTTGAGTGTGATGAGTCCGTCGATGATTTTTTTTTTTTTCCAGTTCTTAAGAAAAACGATATTCGCTAGATCATTTGTTCCAACATTGTTATGTTATTTTGATTTATTGCTTTACTTATTTCTAAGTTTATTTGATGTGTGTAATTTGAGGATGGATGTGGTTTATGAGTAATCCCCCGTGTGTTGGTGTATTCCTTGTTAACACTTTCCATTCAGTCGTGATTACTACACAGCAAAAAGTTATGTGTGCAATAATATTCTTGGTGGATTATTGCATTATTTCGTTGCATTAAAAATCATTGTACAGTAATATTCCTCATTAATTATGCTATCTCCTCTGTTTGTGTTTGCAAGATATGCCCATAAATTTTGTTGCTTTGATCTGATTAGAGATCTAAGTACCACAAAGCTATGTTTTCTAACAAACCTGATGGTATTATATCAAATAAAGTACAAAAAATTGGTTGGGTGAGACAAATAGTTGATCCATTAGATTCCAATTTTTTATATTAGCTTATATTTTCCAAGATAACCCATCTCTATGGCTTGGGACTAGCTGTTTAAGTAGATAAGATGGAATTTGAAGGACAAGTGGAGGATAAATTCTTAACTATAGGAATTAATGACTGCACAACATCTGTCATTAGAGGGAGATAATCTGCTTCCGTTTACACGCACATGGTTGTAATGGCAGCTATCTAAAAAAACCCGGTTGATGATATAAGGGAAAAATGCATTTAGTTCTGTAAAATTATAAATAGATAATCTTGATGATAGAACTATGGAAGTTGACCTGAATCAATTCCTTTGTGCACCGTATCTCAAAATATTATGTACAATAAAATTCACTAAATATTGTGTGTTTTGATTAAAATAATCGATATATCGTTTCGAATTGTATCTCCACTACACTCTTCAACATGCATCAACTATATAGATAAATCAATACATTCCAAATTAAGATTTTTTGAAATCTTTCGGAGATTACATAATGACTCCATGTCTCCTAAATAACAATTAGGATGATTGGGGATTGAATAAGACAACTTAAAATTTTTCATGCGCAATCCCATATACTTATTGCACACGCGGTCAAATAGATCCTCAATGGTTGAAGTGCTATCAATATCAAAAATGTGTGTGGTCCCCATATGTTTAACCACAAGTATGTTAGTCCAATTTTCCATTTCATGTTCATAATAAGAAAATATTCAACCAATTATAACTGTACAACAAAACAATTGTACATCAAATATTCAACTGATTATAACTGTACATCAATATTTAATTCATGAAAATTGTATGTCAAATATTCAACCAATTATAATTGTATAGCAAAACAATCAACCAATTATAATTGTATAGTAAAAAATCAACCAATTATAACTGTACAATAAATATTCAACCAATTATAACTATACATCAATATTCCTCAATAAAAATTGCACAATGACTTTTAAACCATAGAAGGTTGTACACCAATTGGGAACAGAACAGTCCATTTCTAAAACCCAATATACTTCTCGCACACGCGATCAAATAAATCTTCAATGGTCGATATGCTATCAACCTCAAAAATGTGTGTGATCCCCATATGTTTAGCCACAAGTATGTTCGTCCAGTTTTTCATTTCCTGGTCAAAATAAGAAATATTCAATCAATTATAACTGTACCTCAAAATATTCAAACAAATATAATTGTATATCAAATATTCAACTGATTATAACTGTACAACAAAAATTCAACTATGGAAGGCTGTGCAACAATAATAAACTAATTCACCAGTTGTTTAAAAAGCATGAGGAGTTGTACAAACAAAAAACAATCAATTATAACTGTACAATAATATTCAACTCATTATAATTGTACAACAACATTCAACCAATTCAACGTTGTTAAAAAACCTGGAAGGTTGTACAACAAAAAATTCAACCAATTATAATTGAACCGTAAAATATTTAACCAATTATGATTGTACACCAATATTCAACTAATTATAACTGTACATCAATATGTTAACGTGCGAGCGTGTTGGGGCTAAGCTACGGATAGCCATAGCTGAGCCGAAAGAGTGAGTTAATTATTCTGATAATCAAGCTCCACAAACTAACAATTACTGCAACTACATCATTTGGCTGCCTAACTAATTTTTTGTGTTTATTATAGGCGAGGAGAGAGAAAATCAATGCTTGGATGAAGCTATTTCAGGAGCTGGTCCTGGGATGTAACAAGGTTAGCGCATTATTTGGTGTTTTTTAATTGCCTTTCAATCAGATTCTTCATTCAAGATTGTGATTCTACGTGGATTATACCTTAATCTTAGGATTTAATTATTGGTTTATGTCACTATCACCTTTTTACAAAAAAACTTGATTGCTTTTACACCAAGAAAAAGTTCTCAAGTTGTTATTAAAGTCGTTCTCTCATAATGGTTGGTCCTCATTAAGAGTCTCAAGCTCAATCACTTTAATAACTCAATTCTCAACTGCACAACCAATGGTTCTAGTGATTTGTTCTAAAAAAGTAGAAACCAAACAAAAACACATTTTCCCTTCATATTTTCGTTTCTGTTTCCAATTTATTAGGAACAAAAACACTAATCGAACACCACCCGTGTTTGCTACCCTTATCAACTTCCAACAACCTTCAAATGGTTGATAGTTATCATAACTATATGAACTTATAACGAAGAAGATGGTGTTCATGATTTCTTATTGTATTAGTGTGTTTCTCTTGACAGGAGAGGTGGCACAAGCGGCTAACTGGATATAACCAATAGAATCATAAATTTTTAACGCAAAAAAAAATAAGTGAGGATTGATTCTCAGCCAAATCACATACAATTCTAATTTCAAAAAGATTATCCAACAAATAGTAAGAGCAAAAATCAGAAAATGATTCTTGTTTTATGTTCCTAATTTTTCAAAACCCGAAACAACTCTTAAAACATAGAGTACAATTAAAGACTCAAACCTGTTACTCTTGAACTGCTGCTCAACCTCATCACTGAATCTACTGCCGTTGCCACTAATATTGCTGTTGTTGCCGCTGATTCCGTCGCCGTCTTTACCTTCTGCCGGCATGGAAATGGTATTCGCGATTTAAGGGTTTTCCTGTCACTATCCTCAGCTTTTTTATAATTTATGGTATAAGAGATGACAATAGAAAATTTGATCTCTTCCATTTTCATATCTTGAAGGGTTTAATTGTTTGGATTTTACCTTGTTTAGCTTGATGGTATTTTCCAAAAATACTTAAATAGCAAGAGCAATCCAAGCCATGCGTGAGCTCTTGTGTAAGTAAAAATGGGATTTTCTCAAAATAAAACTAATTGCTTGGGTTTTAAATTGTATTGGCTGGTTTGTTTGGGGCCCATTCAAATATCAAGTGTGAAATTGGGTGTCTAATTAAAAAATGCAAAAATAAAATGATTCAATCAATTGCAACCTTGTAGTTTGAAACCAAACTTTATATCTCCAAAACCACATCGATCACCTGTTTCAAGTTCCAAAATCAAAACAAATAATATTTAAAATAAAAGTAAAATTTCACAAAAAAAAAGAAAAAAGAAATACAAATAAAATGCAATGTATATCTGCAATTTAATAATCCTTATCTAGAAAAATTAAATAAGTGTAACATCAATCAATCATCAATTACTGTAATTGTTGAACTCATCAATTCAACAAGTCCTAACACAAAAGAACCATATGAACAAAAGAAATTATAGTCAAGTCCATAATCAATAAAAGACAGAAGAGTTATTAAATATATATATATATATATAGAGAGAGAGAGAGAGAGAGAGAGTAATGAATATTACCTTCCTCGATATTTTCGTATTGTTCTACTTGTTATATTGCTTCCCGAACCATTTTTGTCGATAACAAACTACGGAAAAGATCTAAAATTTGTCCACTCGTACTAAAAGCAGACTCAGAGGCGACCGTGGACGCCGGAATTGCTAATACATCCCTTGCAACTTGAGAAAGAATTAGATATTTGGTGAATTACTCCCCCACCATCCCAAAATTTCAAACTCATCACTTTCAGTTTCTACTGGGGAAGCTAAGTATTTATCCAACTCTGATTTACTAGACATATTACATTCTTCCGCTATGTGCTTACAAAATTGAGATGAAAATAAAGCACGGGTATTTTCCTTTTCTTCATCCAACCTACTCTCAAATAATGAATCACTCACATTTTCATGAATAACCACATTACCAATTCCATTCGATGCATACCAATCATATAAACGGGATAAAAAATCCATAACATTCTTCATTATCTCATCCACAATTACAACTTCATAATTTATTTTCAAACACCAATTAATATATCTCAATTTATTTCGAGGATCAAGGACCACAACAACTAACAACAACGGATTCATTTTGTCTAATTTACCGCAATATTTATCAAATTTAGATTGCATTCCTTTTGCCATAGAAGAGAGAAACATGTCAGAATTTTTTGACAAATTTGAAATTGCACCTTTAATGACCATAAGTTCCATGAAGAAAGCATTAGAAGTGATAAATCAAGACCCAGAAAATTTAAAGGTCACATTATAGAAAAGTTTCAAAAACTTGACAAATGATTTGGCCTTTTGCCAATCATCACTATTTGGTGGCCTCAAAGTCATTGTCCTTTGTTTCCCTCTATTATTCCCATCAACTTCCTCTTCAAAACCACCGATATCGTTATCATTATAAAGTAATTGGTATTGTGCATCTTCATCCTCTAAATGTTCAAGTCCTTTTTGAAATTTGATTGCCCTATCTAGCATGAAATAAGTTGAATTTCATCTAGTTGGCACATCTAGGTAAACTTGACTGTTACAATCGATACCTTCTTTTTTTGCACACTTCTTAAAAGTTTTCATTCTAGATGGAGAGCCCCTGACATATCTTACCGCATTTCGAATTTTAATAATTGACTCGTCCATTTCTTTCAAACCCTCACATACTACAAGATTCAAAATATGGGCACAACATCTTATGTGAAGAAATTCATGCTCAAGAATGATTCCCCGTCTATCTTTGGTCTTCTTTTTGAAGAATTTAACTACCCCATTATTAGAACTTGCATTATCAATGGTTAATGTGAGAAATTTTTCTATAACCCACTCAAGCAAACATAATTCAACTGCCTTACCAATAGTTTCCCCTTCGTGACTTGTAACTAAACAAAAATTTAATATTTTCTTATTCAGTTTCCAATCACTATTGATGTAATGCGCTGTAAGACACATGTAATTCAAATTTTGTAAACTGTCCCATGTTTCTTGCTATCACAATAGTAAGTTTCTCCACAATGGTTACAAGAAGCCCTAGGAGAATCTTTCGAACTGGGTTCTTGTTTCAAACGAGTAAAATGTTCCCAAACATAAGAACATTTTCTTTTATTAGGTTTTGGTGGATGTTCATCCATTGCATTCTCACTAGTTATTTTAGTATTTCCAATTTCATTAGGCACAATATTCTCACCAGCATCAGCAACATCCATTTTGTATCTAAAAATATTAAGAAAGAAAAAAACTATTCTTTAGTTTTGTTGGATGTGTTTATATAATGACATCACTAACTAAACATATAAAATTTGTTTTTAACATTCAGAGACTAACTAAATTAAGAAATCATAAATCAAAATCATATAAAGATCAGAAATCAAAAATCAAATTGATAGAGTAAATCAAAATCACTTTAATCTAAATTCAGATTCACATATGAATCAAATTAGAGTGAATCTAAATTGAATTCATATACAAATTCACATACACATACAAATTAATACGCATATCAATCAGAATTGAATCTGATCACTACTCTGTCCAATTAGCCATCCAATCCAATTCATATGAATATAAAAAACTAGTAAGCAAGGATGAGAGAACAACAAATTGCAAGCATAGATGAGAGAACAGATAGCGTAACCATAAAAGTAAGAAATTAGACAATATAAACTTACAGAACTACTGAAACAATTGGAAATAATTGGTCGATAATCAATCACACAGAATAAACATAAAAACATGGATGAGAAAACAACAAATCGCAAACAGGGATGAGAGAACATACATAACTAGGGCTTGAATCGTCAATCTGGTACAGCGAAGTAGCGAACTACGACTCAAATCGTTAATTAAGTACAACAAAGTAGCGAACTAAGCTCAAATCGTACTTGTCGTCTCCGATCTGGTAAGCAAATTGCAAGCATGGATAAGAGAACAAGTAGCATAACTATACAAGTAAGCAATTAGATAGCATGAACTTACAAAACTACAGAAACAATCAGAAATAATTGGTTGGTAATCAATCGGACATAATAAACATACAAGCAGGGATGAGAGAACAACAAATCGCAAGCAGGGGTGAGAGAACATACAGAACTAGGCCTCGAATTGTCGATCTGGTATAGTAAAGTAGCGAACGAAGGCTTAAATCATTGTCGTCGTTGTCTTCAATCTGGTAAGCGAACTAGCTAAGGCCCAAATCGTCGTCGTCGGGTTAGAATACAGTAAAGAACTAGGGCTCGAAAGCTGAAAACTCTAAATTGATATGGAACTCCAACTCCAAGGAGTAACAAATCCATATTGTAGGCTATAAATCCTACAAATATGGAAATTGGAGATCAAATATGGAAATTGGAAGAAATCGGGAAGGAGAGAAGGAAAAGGAAGGCCACCGTCTTGGAGAGAGATAGCTGTGAAAGTGTGAAGCAATGTCGTGAGCAAGAAAATAGAGAGAAACATAAGGTTTTCAAGAGACGATTCGGATCGGGTGTACCCAAGCATCAAATACCTATACCTGTTTTTGAACTGAGTAGTCTGGGTTTCCCAAACTTATAACTGCTGTTGAGTTAACGCAATGGGTTGCGGGCGGGTTCGGACCATTTTGAGCGGGTTCAGGGCGGGTCAACAGGTTTTTTGAACACCCCTAGTCTATATTGATGACATGTTGGTTGAGGAAAAAGTTATCAATGACTATCTGGACGATCTACATGAATTATTCTGCATGCTTAGGAAGTATAGAATGAAGTTAAACCCAAGAAAATGCATGTTTGAAGTTAGCGCTGGGAAATTTCTTGTCCATCTAATAGAAAGAAAGAGAATCGAAGCTATCTTAGAGTAAGTCAAGGCGATCTTAAACATGACGTCACCAAAGATATTCGAATAGGTACAAATCCTGACTGGGCGAGTGGTAGCTCCAAATCTTTTTATTTGTCGGGCATCGAACAAGTGCCTACCATTCTTCAAAACTTTAAGGGGCAACAAGAGTTTGGAGTGAACTGATAAGTGTGAGGTTGCTTTCCAAGCACTTAAAAAAATACATATCAGAGCCACCGATACTCACCACCCCGAAGTTCAGGCAAAAATTAATTGTCTACGTGACAACAACGTCTACCGTTGTGAGCTTGACGCTCATAGTAGAAAAATAGAGAGAGTTTAGAGGTCCGTCTACTATATCAACCATGTGCTAAACGAGATAGAATCTTGGTATCCTCAACTTGAGATAGTAGCCTAAGCATTGATAATTTCAGCGAGAAAACTTTGACATTATTTCCAGGCTCACCCAAAGGGCAATGCTGACCAATCAACAATTAAGAGACATACTGCACCGGCCAGAACTTTCTAGACGATTGCCCAAGTGGTTAATTGAACTTAGGGAATTCTATATCGAGTACCACCCAAGGACCACCATCAAGGGTAAGAATTAGACGACTTCATATAAGAGCTTTCTTTTCCCAAGGAAAAAGCCCCTAATGGACAAAGAAATTGCCCCGGATCCTGACCAGCAAGCTACTGATGCCTAGACTGCTCATGTTGATAAATTATCAAAACAGAGCGGCTTAGGAGATGGATTGGTAATCCTCACCCCCGAGGGAGATATCCTAGAGTATGTGTTAATGCTTGACTTCAAAGCAATACACAATGAAGTCAAGTACAAAGCACAAACAACTATATCAAAATTCCCTATCAGGTGAGACAAGTAGAAAGAAGATCGCAACAAGGATACTAGGGCACACTTATATGATCAGATGACTTTAGCCGCTAGATATGAATAGCTCAGTAACGGCCTAAAAAACCCTTCTTGTACTCGGGCACACCCAATATCCCGAGCATACCGAAGTAGGGGGTCGGCGGGGAAAGGAGGTCATCAGATTACGAACCCAGGTTGTGAACCCCCTCTAAGTGGTTTGATTTTCTACATTGGATTTTCTACGTTCTACACGTGTTATTTGACAAATATTTACCGTTTTGCACTCACAAGTTGCAATAGGCTTGGCTGGGAAGATATCAAGATTAAAGAATAAGAGAAGTGACAAAGAGCGGAGAGGGTTTGATAAAGCGCCCGGGAGGTCAAGATCCCCTCTCCACTACCTCTTTCTCATGTCTGGCAGATTTTTACAAATGAATTAAGCCATTCAACTTATTTGACAAATAAAATTGATTTTTCTACAAGTCTCTACTGCTTGCGTAAAGTGTAAAATCTACAAAACTCTACACAAAAAGGATATGGCATGACCTATCCAACCCTACGACATTTTAACCAAGTAGGCTAGATTGATCGACCAGGATACTGGGACGAACTTTGCCGACCAACCTTGAAAACCCTAGCGGTGGACACTATAGGGATGTGACCTAATTAACGAGACAACCCAATTAGGGACCCAAAGATGAGGAGGTTACTTGACATCTCTATAATCTCTACAAACAATAACTCAATCCTATGAGATTCTATGACCAAATTTGAGTATCTACGAATAAATATGAGTTAAGGTCTTTGCCTTCGCCCCGAGCTCAAGCTTTTGGGTTTCCCAAGCCTCTATTGACTTGATAGCTTATTGTTCTCCATCTCCAACTCCCATTCCTTGGTAAGCATAGGGGCCGAGCTACAACCTCTACCACAAAGCGTGAGCAACAAAAATAAAGAGACAGTTCTTCTCTTCCATTTGGCCCATCAAAAGAAAGAGTGATAGCTACTGATAATAGATAATTTTGATGGGTAATTTTTCTAACCATTTACCACTATGAGTTGACCACTAAATCTATCATTCCCCTAAATGGCCTAAACACTGATTAATGGTGGCCTAATTTTACAACAAAAAAACATAACAAGACTTGCCTACAAAATACAAGTCTTTCATTCTACTCTCTAGTTGAAGACAAGTCCTAGTTTATGAACGAAATAGACAAGCCGAATTCTCGAGCCTACACTTCTTACTTGAGGGTGGTAAACTTTATCTCAGTGAAAATTCTACTTTAAATTCCATAAATCATATTTTTTCTCGAAACAACGATAATTTATTCTCACACTAGAGGGGCTTCACTGGGAATCCAACCCCTAGTGTCTAACCCTTGTTTTGCAAGGACATGTCAACGAAGTCGACCCAGCGAAATTCAACCACATTAATTGTGATCCACTGAACTAGATTTTGGCATCATAAAAAATATTCACAATATTGATTTCTTTAAACACAGTATGTTCCATAATTTAATGGATTTTTTTTTTTATTTCGACATTTGCAGGTTTAGTAGAATGACATAATTTATAAATTGAAAGTCAAATATGATTAATTAGTTAATGTAAATGGAAGATTATTTACTAAAGTGCCTTAGAGAACCTAAAACTTAATTACACTAGTTTGGTATTTTTTTTAATAGTTTTTGCTACTTTGGAGGACTAAGTAATAAGTTATTATTAATTTAATATTGTTTTTTATTTATATATAAATTTTAAATGTTTCTATTTTAAATATGATATTATTTTTTTTATAAAATAACGTGTTAGATATTCGTAAATATTATTTTTAGTATTTTACTATTCTTCAAAATAAAATAAATTTTAAGAATTGATAAAATTTAAAAATTTGGATGTTTATTTATATTGAATATTGAGAATTCAAATTTATGAGAATAAAGTGTTTTGACCCTTTCTAATATAATTTATAAACTAGTTATTTTTAATATTTAATCTTAAAAACCTAAAATTTTTCTTTTGTGAAAACAAAATTATTATTTTTAGACATACTTTATTATTTTCAGGGGTGCAAAGTGAAAAAGCTCTTATTAAGATAAATAAATATAAGGTCGGAGAGGTTATTATATATATATATATATATATATATATATATGTTCGTAATTTATAAATAAAATATGAAAGGTTTTTATTCATTGCAGATAAAATTATCATTAGATTTTGTTAACAATGAGAATTATCTCACTTGAAAAATGGTTCCTAGTAGGTATAAGACTACTGCCCAATTTTTTATTTTAAAATAGTTCCTAGTATGTAATAAGACAACTATCCATCATGATCAATTAAGGAAAACTTATGTAACATTTATGCCACATGTGCTTTTGGAGGACTCACCTAAGAGTTGTTGTGTGGCTATAACTATGGAATTGGATTTTCCCTAGCGACTATTATGAGAACCAAGATACCTACGCATGGCCATAAAAGTGTAAAAATTATGGACATGATCTAATACCCATACTTTGTGTGCTTACTGAAGTTCGGCTAAAAGGACCAAATTCAAGACATAATTCACTATGGTTCTTTCAGAAGTATGTTTGTTTTACTAAGTGATGTTCAAGTTCTAAAAATACCTACACTTCTTACACAACATTTATTGCTCATGTTAGCCTAAAAAAGTAATCCCATAAAATTGATTTTGATGATAACCATGACTTTGATGATTTTTTGGAGTAATCTGTTTATCGATATATGTGATAGATTTAGTGATGTGATAATGGTAGTAAACCAAGTTCGTGAATTCAAGATGATGAATTCGAAAGAAAAAAAATTCTATGAAAATAGAATGGAAAATTTAGAAAACATTTGAAAAGATGATTTTTTATAATTCATAGATAAAACAACATTTATATTTATCTGATCATTTTTCAATTCAGATCACACACAATACTTTAAAATGATAAAAATGTGTGATCTTATGTGTGATACCCATAATATTTGCATGGTAGAAGAATTTGGTGCTTTACATTAAGGTATATGCTTCCTAGGTTCATGTATTATTCAAGACGGTCAACTGGTGTGTAAAAATGATCCACTTGAATTAACTAAAATATGAAAATAAAATATCTGGTTATATCGGTCGACTGAGTAATTTAGGCAGTTTACTTGACAGACCAATAAGTTGCAAAATTGTAATACTAACAAAAAAGCTAAAGATTAACATAGCTTAATTGATGGACTCCTTGGGCAGTCCACTGAGATTCTTAAACCTGTTTGGAATATTTGAATATTTCTTGATATCTTTATACATTGTTTTTAATGATAAATTATTTTAAATTATTTTCTAATATTCCCAATTGAATTATTATTTATTGCAAATATTTTATAAAGAGTTTATTCATAAAAGAATATTTTAAAATGGAATATATATCTTGATTGATGATCATTAACTAATATGATTTGCACCAAAATAACAACACGTTTTCTATATTAAATTGGATGAATCTTGTGCTATTTAGTGTCCACGTTCATTAAATATTTAAAATTTAAATGGCCTAAGTCATAGGAGTCATATAGTCAAATCTTTGAGTTGATTTTTAGGGATTACCGTCATATTTTTTGACTCTTCAATATTCATAATTATGATCAATTTTTTAAAAAATAGATTGAGATTTTTTGAAGAAATCATGTGTTGATGAAAGACTACTTTTTACAATGTTGTTATTTCTTTTGATTTGATTAAATCTCTATATCCTAGTGAGATATTTCTTTGTTCTATTCATTTAGATCTAAATTATTATTTGATTATTCATTTTAGTAAGATTTTCTTGGGTAAAAATATGTGGTTATCTGTGAACTAATATTTGTTTGAAGAAACTCATAATCTAAATTAAAAGATATTGAGTTTTAAATCTTTATCAATCAATAATTGTACTTAAATCAAATTACAATTTTTATTGAGTACTGTGATATTTAAGAAATCATTGTCTGGACTCGAATGCTCTAAAATGATTATTTGATTTAATCAAGTTAAATGATTTGAGCGGGTTGAGAATTGATTGGTATTTATAAGTGTTAAATCCAAGGTTTTGATGAACAATTAAGTACTAATATTTTTATCGAGTGTTTCAAATTTATAGTTCTATGCATGTGATTAAGAAGAAGATCTGATGAAGAAAACATAAAGGGTGTAAGATAGACCTAATGAAAATGTGAAGAGTTTTGAAGACCTTGAAGAAAATAGGTGAAAACAATTATTTACTTATATACTCTTAATGCAACCTGAATTAGGATAACAAAAGACACTTTACATGAGTTAATTCTATGTATGTCATGATAAGAAGAAATAAGTTTAAGACCCTAAAATGAGATATTGTATGTGATCCTTATGTGAAATGAATTTGATAATTGATCTAATTGGAAAATATGTTTTAAAGTATAAAAAGTTAAGTTTTTTGATCAATTCGGTCAAATAAGAAAAGCAACCGGTCAACTGAATCAAACAGTGAGTTTTGGAGTTAAAACGAGGTGCTACTAATCCAGTCGGTTAACTGAATGAAGATGGTTGATCAATCATTTGAAATAGTAGCTGAAATGGGTAAGGAAGTGAGCATACTGATCCAATTGGTCAACTAAATAAGGAGGGTCAGTCAACCATTTGAGTCAGAAGATGAAATTGTGGTAAAGTGGAAGACAATGTCCGAATTGGTCAATCGACTGGGTGTAGTCGATGAACCGACTAGCTTTGTGCCAATAACTATTTGGAAGCAGGACAGGTCGGTCAATTGACTGATAGGAATTAGTCAACCGACTGATTCAGTTGGGATTTCGATTGATTTGGTCTCTTGGTAAAAAACTAGCCATTTTTTATGATTCAGTTACGATACGAACAAAAATGTAAATGAGAAAATGTATCGAGGTATGATTGGTAGCTTGTTATATCTTACTGCTATTAGACTAGACATAATGTTTAGTATATGCTTGTGTGCTAGATTTTAGTCTTGTCCTAAAGAATTGCATCTAACTGCGGTTAAGCGAATCTTTCGAAATTTGAAAGGAAAATGTGACCTAGAATTATGGTATCCTAGGGAGAGTGACTTTAAGTTAACTAGTTATTCCGATGTTGATTTTTCTGGGTGCAAAGTTGAGTGTAAAAGCAGAAGCGGGTCATGACACTTTTTAAGACATGCTTTGGTTTCTTGGTCTAGCAAGAAATAGAACTCAATTACCTTATCTACAACTGAGGCTGAGTATATGGCAGCTGGTAATTATTGTGCTCAACTTCTATATATTAAATAACAATTATATGATTTTGGAATATGTATAAAGGAAATCCCTATTTACTGTGATAATAAAAGCGCTATATACTTAAGTAAGAATCTGACGCAACACTCACGAGCTAAGCACATAGAGATTATACATCATTTTATTCATGATCATATTCAAAAAAGGGATGTAACTATTAAATATGTCGATACTCCGATCAGTTTGTCGATATTTTTACCAAACCTCTAGCGGAAGATCAATTCATGAAAATTATTTGAGATTTAGGAATGACTAGGCATAACGTTGTATGTCTAGAGTGACGTTTTTAGGTCTCTGACCCCACTTTTTGAGATGACAAATGGGAGAAGTTGATGTTTAGGGATTTGTTTGTCTAAGCATTGCATTAATTAACGAGAGAGGATATTAAGGGGTTTATGTTAAATATTAAATTGGGCTTACATTGAATATCTTTATAATTATCTACTTATGTTTTCATGTTTACGCTTAAATGAGTTTAAATACCATCCTCGGATTTAAGGGGAGCGTGGTTATATTTTATTTTGAAGAAAATATTAAAGTTAATTATTATCATCAAAAAGAGGGAGATTGTCGAATCCAAGGTTTTGATGAGCAATTAAGTATTGATATTTTTGGTAGAACTAATAGTTTTATCGAGTGTTTTAGATTTACAATTCCATGCATGTGATTAAGAAGAAGATATGATGAAGAAAACATAAGCGTGTAAGATGGACATAATAAAGATGTGAAGAGTTTTGAAGATCTTGAAGAAAAATATGTGAAAACAACTATTTACTTATACACTCTTAATGCAATCCAAATTAGGATCACACATGACACTTTAAATGATTTATTTCTATGTGTGTCATGATAAGGAGTGATAAGTTTAAAATCCTAAAATGAGATATTGTATGTGCTTCTTATGTGAAATGAATTTAATAATTGACCTAATTGGAAAATATGTTTTAAAGTATGAAAAGTTAAGTTTTCGGGTCAATTCGTTCAACTAAGAAAATTAATCGGTCAATTGAATCAAACAATGAGTTTCAGAGTTAAAACGAGGTACTACTGATCCAGTTGGTCAACCGAATGAGCATGGTCGGTCAACCGTTTGAAATAATAGCTAAAATGGGTAAGAAAGTGAGCACATTGATCTAATCGGTCAACCGAATGAAGAAGGTCTGTCAACCGTTTGAGTCAGATCATGAAATGGTGAAAAAATGGAAGACACTGTCCCAATAGGTCAATCGATTGGCTTTGTGCCAACGGCTATTTGGAAGCAGGACAGGTCAATCAGTCGATTAATAGAAATCGGTCAACCGACTGATTTAGTTGGAATTTCGGCTAATGTGGTCTCTTAGTAAAAAACTATCCATTTTTTATGATTCTAAGATAGGGATTTAGAAGATTTGAATATAATTGAGCTATTAACAACCTATTATGTGATCGCTATTGATATGGTCCATATAGTTTGGGATTCTTCTAATTTAAATGATTTAATACTTCTTATTTCTATGGTTTTAAATTGAAAATAGTTTTATGGACTTAAATGAGAGAATTGAAAGTTATTCTTAAGTAAAAGACACCTGAAATGAAAGGTAATCATATATGGGGTCTTAGAGTGTCATTTTATGGAATATCTTTGACAAACTAGCCGTTGGAGGACTAGTTATTGGTCTATTAATATAGACTTGAGAGAATGGAGTTTAGTACATCAAGAACAATCAGTTTTAGTTTTTTAAGAGTGATATTTACGCGGAGATGTTTACAAGAGATTCTATTCAAGTTCTTGATCCAAAGCACTAGCTGTTTGACGTCATCGATTTGAGTTCTCATTGCTATTCAATCATTGTCTTCAGTGTTTTTCCGGTGAGAACCTTCCAAGTTATATTATTCTTTAAAATTATATTTATCTTGATTACTTGGTTTAGTATTATTAGAAATATCATTTTTTAACTTAAAAGCCTGAAAATCTTTTTAAGCGATTGTTGCCTGTTTATCTGATTATGTGCTAAATTTGTGCTACCTACGTTATTTATTAATCAGTTTTGAATTGTCTCATATTGTATCTATCACGTAGTAATTATTCAGGACATTAATTGAGTATATTTGGATTGAGGTGGTAGAAGTTTCTTGTGAGAAGAAACTTACATTTTTTGTATTTGTGAGTTTGAGTTAATTAGACACGTTTGGGATGGTGTCTAGTCAGAGTAGCTAAGTTTCGATCTTTTTCCTGTGAAAAAGATTATGGTTTGATCTTTATCCTGTAAAAATGTTAGGTTATTCTTTTCCCTTGAAAATAATTATGTTTTGATTCATCCTGCAAATGAATTGTTTTTTGAGTTATTAGTAAAGATTCATCATTTCCTGTGAAAATGATACGTGAAAGAGAGTTAGGTTTTTCTTTAGCTTGGTAGAAAGATAGGGGTTCATCATTAACCCGTGAAAAACATAAATTGTAAAGGTTGATTATGTGCTTATAAAAGAATCGTGAGTTGTAAAGATTTGATTCCTACTTGGTAAAGGAATCAGGGGTTTAGTAGATTGCGAATCTTCGTGGAGCTCGAGAGACTGGACGTAGGCAAGACTAACTTAACCGAATTAGGATAAATTCTTGTGTGCTGCATTGATTTATTTTCTATCTTGTGTTTGGGTGTGCACTTAGCATTAAACACATATCCACTGCGTATAAAGACAATAATTTATTTAGAAAAATTGATTATATGTGTTTAAATGAATTAATTTTTTAAATTTTGTAACTACCCAATTCACTCCCTTATTTGGTAGCTTTTTGGGCCAACAATAAATGTTGGTAGAAGCTCTTGTGAGAAAAATAAATTTGATTTGTTAGGACTTGTAGCTTGAACTTAAGTGTATTTAGTTCAACTGAGAGTATTTGTTTGAATGTATGGATAATTTACTCAAACATGGTGTGAGGGGATTTTTTTTACCTTAGAAGAAGATCAAAATTTTAGAGCATAGAATTTCTGTCAAAACTCAGGGGAGTAGACATAAGGAAAAATAGCTTGTTGAATTATTTTAAACTCTTGTGTGTCACTGTCTCTATCCCTTCTCTCTATGGTTGTGTGCTTGTGTGCCTTCTTTGATTTGTTTTTGCTGATAATCTAAGTTTACCAAAAGTAAGATAAAAAAAAAAAAAATGTTACTAAACACTTAGATTAATTTAATCTACTCAATGCACCCCCCATCTTGGTTAGTTCTTTAGGTCAACAACTTATTATTTTAATTTTAAATTATGTGAAATAATAACCAGTGGTTGAATGTCTGTCGGTTGACTTCCAACCCAATCGGCATCAGAATAAGCCTGTAAAGTAAGATCGGACTGGGCTGAGAAATGAAGCCCGTGAAATAAGATACCCTTGACATACCAAATAATGTGAAGAACAAACGAGTAATGAGTGGTCTGAGGAACGGACAAGAACTGACTGACTTAATGGACGACATATATAATACCCCAAATTTTTTTATTTTTGAAAACACTATTTTATATTGGTTTGATATTTTTGGAATTAATTTTGTAAATTTATGGTATAAATAATATTTGATAATTTTTTGGGATTAAATGTTAATTTTAAATTGACTTGTAAATTTTTTGGGTCTAATGTGTTATTTAAAATATACTTTTAAGAGTTTTGAGATATAATTAATATTTTCTTTATTTTAAGGGGGATATTTGTATAAATAATAAAAAATATATATATTTTTGTTGTCTTCATATAATGAAGACAACACATATTAAGTAAACTTATATATATATATATTTATATGATTACACATGTTATGTATAACAATAACAACAACAACAATAATAATAATAATAATAAATTGAAAGAAAAGTTATCACATAAAGAATGATATGTGATCATATTAAGAAATTCAGGATGAGATCAAGACTTGGTTTTATATATATGAATAAAAAGGTTATAGTATGAGGTTTTGAATGATTTTTTAAAGAGAGTTATATTCCGGTTCAGATTTCGGCTTCGGATTTTAAGTAGAATTTCTAACTCTTTTAATATTTGCATTTAATCTCTCTCTTGATTATGTGATTCATGCGAAAGTTGTCGTTAATATTTAGTTGTTAATTTCCAAAATAATTATTATGATTACGTGAAAATTATGTGGAAAAACATGCTTGTATTTTATTTGAGAATTGATTAAATGTACGTATTAGAGGGGTTGAAATTCTACTGAGCGTTGGCTCACAACCCCACAGTTTTGATTGCAGGGCCGATGGAAATATAACTGCGCATGAAATTTTATTTGAATTTGTATTTAATATTTGTAATAATTGTATTTATTATTTAACGTTGTAAAGTTGACTCGAGAAATCGATAATTAAAAATTATCGCCGTAATTTTTTAAATTTATCATATTTTATAAAATGAAATATCTGCCATTCGGTTTTAGCGTTAATTCTCCGAAGGGAGAAATCGCGTGGCGGCTCTAGAAAATTGGGTCGTTACAGAGTGTGTATCAGAGCAGAATAAATTGTAATATTAATTTATTTATAAATGGTGAAATATTTGAGGTAGAATTCTCTATAAGAGAAACCTAGTGGCGACCCTAAGAAATTGGGCCGTTACAACATAGGCGATGTCTGGGTGAGTGACAATGAGGTGTACCAAACTTCCAACTAGTTGGAGATATAGAGTGATATCTGAAAAAGGTGAACCATCTAGTAGAGTAAGTTTGATATTTAGCTCTAGAGGAGGAGTAGCAGTGGGGGAGTTAGTAATGTTGGCCTTAGAAAGGAGATCTAAGTTATATTTAGCTTGAGAAAGAAAATATCTATCTGAACCGGATGAGACTCGAGGCCAAGAAAATAGGTGAGCATGCCAAGATCTTTCATCTTGAATTGTCCACTAAGAAACTATTTGAGTTCAGTGATACCGTGTAAATCATCCCTAGTAATAATCATATCATCCACATACAATAAAATGAGGATAATCCCATTTTCAGTGTGGCGAAGAAGTAGGGCCGAATCATAAGCACTGGATGTGAACCCAAATTAATGTATGGTAGAGCTAAAATTTGCAAACCAAGTACATGGAGCTTGTTCCAAACTATATAAGGCACGACAAATATGACAAATTTTATGTCGAGAAGCAACTAGGTCAGGAGGGGTATGAATGTAAACTTCTTCATGAAGATTACCATTGAGAAATGCATTTTTGACATCCATCTGAAAAAAAAAAATTCCATTTTCGAATGGTAGCTACAGCAAGGAGAGTACGGACAGATGTGAGTCTCGCCATTGGAGCAAATGTCTTTTTGTAGTCAATCTGATATTCTTGAGCAAATCTCTTTGCAACAAGTCAGACTTTATAGCGTTCAACAGAACTATTAGAAAGTATTTTGATATTAGACACCCATTTGTATCCAATATAAGTTTTCCTATGTGGAAGTTCAACAAGATACCAGGGGTGAGTTTTGGTTAGGGTTTGAAGTTCTTCGGCCATTTATTTCTGCCAAAGAGAATTACTACTAGCCTCCTTATAGGATTAAGACCATGCAGATTAATTATGGCAAAAAAGCAATGATAATCAGTGAGATAAGGGGGATGATGAGTTACCTTGGTTGAGTGATGAGAGTAATCAAGAATGTAGCTTTCAGAGAGAGTCAGTGTAGAGTCACCAAACATAAGAAGAGCATCGGGCATGCCGATTGAGCTGTAGGGATTAGATCATCTGGTGGTTTTGGAGCTAGAGGGGTGATATTAGGTGGTGGTTTTGGAGTGAGCTCAACAATACTTGAAACTGTATCCTCATAAAACAACTTAATAGATGGATCAATAAAGAATCTGGAGTTTGTGGTGGTGGATATATCAAATGACTGAAATGAAGAAAACATTTGATGTTCCCAAAACATGAAATGGAAAAAGATACAAAGACTTTTAGAGATGTGGTCCCAGCACCGATACCTTTTTATGTTCAATGTCATATCTAAGAAAACAACACAAGGGAGCCCTTCGTTCCAATTTGTTGCGTTCACGTGATTTGAGAAGAACAAAATAAGAGTAACCAAAAACTTTAAGTTCAGAGTAAGTGGAGGGTTACTGAAAAGATGCTCAAATGGAGACTGATGTTGGATTGTAATGGAAGGGACACAATTAATTGTGTATACTGCGGTTATAGCAGCCCTACCCCAAAAGCGCTTAGGACACGATAGAGAAATGAGGAGGGAATAAACTGTGTCAAGAATGTGTATGTTTGTGTTCGTTTCATCCATTTTGTTGGGATGTTTCAGAACACGAGTAGTGGGAGATCGTACTATTTTTGTAAAACTGATTGAGAAAAACATGATTCTTGTATTCCATTGCATTATCTGAGTTAAAAAACTTTGATATTTTGAGAAAATTGGGTTTGAACCATAGAAGAAAACTCAAAATATATTTGGAATAATTCACATCTATTTTTCATAAGAAATAACCATGTATATCGAGAGTAGTCATAGTCATCCACAAATATAGCAAAATAAATAGAATCAGCCATTGTTGCATGAGGAAAAGGCCCACAAACATTATAATTTACTAAATTAAAAAGCGCAAGAGAAACATGTTGACTTTCATTAAAAGGTAAAAATGATTATTTTACAAGTTGACAATAAATACAATTAAAAGACTCATGCTGAATTTAACCTAACTGGCCACTGGAAATAAGAGATTGGAGATGGTTGGATGAAGTGTGACCTAACTGAGAATGTCACAATTCCACGGGTGAGAGTGCTTGGATAGAGGCAGCTGATTGATTTGGTGATAATGAAGATGGAACTTGGAGGTGAGTGAGCTCAAAAAGGCGCTCGACTTTACGGCCGGTCCAAAGGAGTTTTCTTATTTGAGGATCCTGCACAAGACAACCAATAGAAGAAAAATACAAATCAAATCCAAGATCACATAGTTTTCCAACAGATATAAGATTAAGAATAAGATTATGGGCCAAATATGTATCAAGTAAAGATATATGAAAATAGTCAACATGTCTAGTATGGTTAACTGACATATTTGATCCATTGGCAGTGTGAATAGTAGGTCTGTACTCTCTACGGGTTTTAGAGGAAAAAATAGAGGCATCAGATGTCATTTGATTGCAATAGGTATAATCAAAGTACCATCGAGATGTACCTAGTGTAGCTGACATAGCTATATTTTTACAAATTTTAGGTAGAGGCGGGGTAAGGTTGGTTCAGAATCCATTCAAATCAGGTGAAAAGTTTGGTGAAGTCAGGGCAGCATTAGTGGCTGCAACGACATAGTCCTTTGACTTGGGGTAAGACCGGTTGCGAGAGCCTCAAGAGCAAGACTGATTCCCATATAGTTGGTTTCCATATGATGATGCTGGAAGTTTAGGGCAGTCTACAAGATAGTGACCTTGTTCTCTGCATACCTTACAAAGGCGAGAAGGACGATTGAGCAATTTGTGTCCTTGTTAATCACAATACTTGTAGTATAAGGGCTTTTGGGATAAGTTTGGCATGGTAGCTAGTGTAGCTAGAAAAAACATATATATTTGATCCATAAAGTATTGCAAGGTATGTTTTCTTTCTTAGAAGATTAGAAACAACATCGTCAAGGGAAGACATCTTGCCCCAGTGTAGGATTAAGGCTCGTAAAGGCTCAATTTCTAATCTCAAAGTCATCATGAATTGCATAATACGCATCTCATTTGGTAGCTTATGTGAAGATTGTGTCACTTGTTCATTCCCAAATTGGCTTAGAGATAGCCAACTGATCTTACAGAGCAAACATTTGAGATAAGAAATTATTGATGGACTGTCCCAGTTCTTGGCGCATGTTGTGGATGGTGGAAAAGAGTTTATACATGTGTGATAGGTTTGCCTTGGTATAGCAAAGCTTAAGAAGATCCCAAACATCTTTAGCTATCTCTAGTCTACCAAATTGAATTTTGATAGATGGGATAATAATGGAACAGAACCATATGAGAATCTAATGATTTTTGTTATCCCATTATTCTAAACGTTCAACAAATTTTTCAGCATTTTTGGTGTCTTTTTTCTTGGGCTTAGTAGTGTTTCTAGTCACGAGAAGCCACATTTTTTTTACCACGTAAGAAACTAGACATCACTTAAGCCCACAATACATAATTTGATTCATCCAAAACAATAGGGATAACCCGTGATGAGTCTGAGTTTGCCATATG